>QEOY01009262.1:0-34110 GCA_003123805.1 Juglans sigillata | reverse complement strand
TATTATAATAATATTTTATTCAACTTTTATCTTAACTCATCTCTTCTTAATTTAGTATCCAAGATTCCAAACGGCACCTAAGTTTTCCTATCATTTTATAACTATTTATTTAGTTAAAAAATAAAAAAAAAGACTTCTCATCTTATCGTAGTTATTACTTCTCCGTTATTCATTTGACTTCCTCCACCACTTAACTCTTCTTGTATTTTATTATTATTTTTCTAGTACAGTAAAAAAGGGATCATCTTTATTTTATTGATGTTATCGACTCTCTATTATTATCTATTTGGCTTTTTCATTAAAAAAATCTTCTAATTTGAGCTTTTTGTACTCTCACAAGTTAATTTCGATATTTGTAGAGAAATAAAAATCGTCATCCCTCCCAATGCTCTCACTTCATTAAAGTAATTCTCATTGTATATGTATATGATTCCAAAGTTTAAATGCTTTTCATGGTTACTTTCCCTGTTTCTAGAAAAAAAAATATTATAAAAGTATTATTACATCTTCGACTCTTTGTGATAGAGATTTTAAATGATTAATGCACAATGGTCAAATAATACATATATGATTTATACAAATCCTAAATAGATAAACTTTGCGCAAGACTTTGTAAAAAAATAAATCACACCTTAAAGAAAGTGTAAAAGAGGTTATTCTTTATTAGTAAAATTCATTTTTTTACAAAAGATTTAGTCTTGTTTGGATTCGTAAGTGATCTCAGCTCATCTCAACTCATCTCAGCTCATCTCAGCTCATCTCAACTCATCTCACTACTATTCAGCAACTTTAACTCACAAATCTCACTACTATTCACAACTCATCTCATTACTATTCACAATCCATCTCAGCTCATCTCAAATCATCTCAAGTCATCTTCGAATCCAAACGTCTCACGAAACTTGTTTACAGCTAAGCGTGCATGTCTATCCAACTTATGGGATACCCTTGCGTCATCTCGTCCCACATGGATGATACTTCACAAGAATTAAAAGACTTGAGCATGTGTTTTATCTCCTCAAACAAAGGACCTTGTCGTGAGCAGTTTGTGGACAGAGAATTAATCTATCAATCGAGCATGCTATGAACATAATCGAAAAAAGGTAAAACGATTTGTCATTAAAGGGATGACAGGGTCTGCTCATGAGAATGATTCTTAACATTCACACTACTCAAAGTTTATCTTTACAAGATCGGATTTCTCGGTTGTTTCTGTTTTTTACATCACCCAGAATATAATGTCCTAGACAGACAATTATCTGGCATAAGTAATGGGTACTAATTTGAAGTATTGCTGAGATTACATTGGAATTACAGTGCATGAAACATAATGTTATTTGGCAGTTGACAATTTAATATGGATTTGTCCATGGTTGTCAAATGAGGTGCTAAATATCATTTTCCTTACCAATATTAATTGGAACCCAATAGCAATTTTTTATAAGGAAACTGAAGAGCATTATAAATTTATGCAGGAATAAAAAACCTAATAACCAACAGTATTTACAAACACTTTCTTATCCCAAACACAAGTCAAAGAGATAAATAAAACCTTCAGAAAGACATCGCAAACAGGCTCCAATAAGGGAACAGATAGGCGGGTTTGAATCACACTAACTATCAGTCGTGTCAGTGACTTGGCCCTGTGGCCTTCTTGTATGTATACCACTTAGCAAGAAAGAGATACACCAAGAAGTTCAGCAGGCTGAGAATTGCCAACAGCCAGTAGAAGTAGTCAAGATGGCCCCTGTTCAAGTTGTCTGGAATCCAACCAAGCTTCCCATTCTTTGTGGTGATTTTTGTCACAATGATTACAAGCAGAGTGCTCAAGTAATTCCCCAACGCCACAGTTGTTAGTGACAGAGCCGAGCACAAACTTCTCATAGCATCGGGTGCTTGGTCATAGAAGAACTCTAACTGTCCAATGAAAGTGAATACTTCTGCACATCCAATAAGAAAATACTGTGGTACTTGCCAGAAAATTGACATGGGAATGTACTCGAGGTCATAGTAATTGTTCCTCTTAACAATCTTTAGACGAACAACCTCCAAAACCCCAGCAGTGACCATGGAGAAAATGGAAATGACAAGGCCAATGCCCATTCGTTGCAGCTGGGTGAATCCCCTTTCGTTGCCGGTGAACCTCCTTGCATATGGGACTATAATTTGGTCATACACAGGAGCCCAGAAGATGACGCTAAGAGTGTCAAAAAGGGAAAGGGATGCCGATGGAATTTTGAAGCGAGGGCCCATGTGTTGGTCCATTGTGTTGCCTTGTAAAACGAACATGGTGCTCATTTGACTATAAACCGTAGAAAAGACTATTCCTGATGCCCATATTGGGAGCAGCCGAATAATAATCTTTAGCTCTTCAACTTGTGTCACTGTGCAGAGTCTCCAGGGGTTTGTAAAGCCCTTAATATGGTCACTTTGGATCTCCACAGCAGCCTTGTCAAAGAACCTGGAAATCGACAATCTTGATTAGAAATCAATCAGATTTAAAGACAAATGGTCAAATATAAAAGTATCGACAACAAGTACTTCCTCCATGGGAAGTCAATACGAGTATATAAGACTTAAACTCATGTTGCATCATGACAAGAAAGAGAGAACAAGGCAAAATGTTGTCTGGTCATACAAGAAACTTAAATGCAAAGATTAGATAACCACTTTGAATCACTAAATATCAAATTTGTGGAGGCAAGAAGATCATTATTTCAAATGAAATTTTGGGATCTTTAAAAGAACTCAGAAAAACCAGTCAAGTGATCACATCTGAGTTGATAAGCTTATGATAATCCTGGCACCAACCAACTCACCTTAGCTTGTCAGTGTGTTCAAGCTTGCGACTTCCTTTGATATTACATTCCTCATCTGCAGTCTCATAAAGGAGAGACTTATCAGCAGGTACTTCAACATTATGTTTCCCAAAGGATGCAACAATAACCTGGAAAATCCTTGAAAGTGGGCTCCCTCCAGGTTTTTGAATCCGGTATAACCGGCTAACAGAGAAAAAAGACACAACTGCTATGGCCATTGCAACTGCTGGGATTCCAAACCCCCATCCCCAGCCAACATTCATTTGTATCCAAACCAAAACTGAGGAAGCAATAAGTGCACCTATATTGATGGAAAAGTAAAACCAATTGAAGAAAGAGATCTTCCTTTTCCTCTCCATCTCGTCAGTTTCATCAAATTGATCAGCACCGAAAGAAGAGACACATGGCTTGATTCCACCAGTCCCAAGAGCGATCATGTAAAGTGCTACAAAGCAGACTGCACTTTGTGTTGTTGTTGGATGGCAACCATTCTTATCGCATGATGGCTCTAGTCCATGGACAGAAGCACTTAATGTTAATAATGTCATCCCCTACAAGAAAAATAGGAGTTCTTCAAACATTTCTGGGTAAGTCAGCATACTAGGCAACAAGGTTTATGCTTATTGGGAAGATAATCATCACTTGAGATAAATTTGAAACCCACTGAGAAAGAGGAACCAAGTCCTCCTACTCTTTTTCATATAGTTTTCTCTGCAGGGAGACTGTAAATTGGAAGAAATTGAATGATAAAAGTTTTCATAACAACTCAAAAGGAAGAGAATGACCAAAATTGAAACCTGATGCTGTTAAAAAATTGATACATGTATCAAATTTACAATGAACCATGCTAATATTCACATTCAAAACCTTGAGAACTCAAGCCTGACCCTGACAGGAACCCGGCCACCACCATTTCCAATTCAAGCTTTCATGTACATGTATGGATGAGGAGTTTGTTTGAAGAAACTTACAAAAATATAGATGATTGAGAAACTAGCAATTGTCCAATATCTTCCCAAGTAGGCATCAGCAAGAAAGGCTCCAATCAATGGTGTGATGTAGCAGGTCCCAGACCAATTGGTTACATTGTTGGAGGCTGTCACATTTCCCTGATTGAGACGCTGCTGAAGATAATTCACCAGATTGGTACTCATCCCGTAGTATGCCAATCTTTCACAACACTCAGTTGCTACAAAAAAATCACTCAGTGTCCAAAATCTCAGGATCATCATCACGTATCATAAATGATTTAGCAAGGACTAATGAAAAAAACATTTAAAAAATACCAAGAATAAAGCGGCAAGCTTTCCAGTTTCCTGTCTTTCTCTTGTCAGCAGGATTCTTGTTGATGTCCACGGTGCCATCCTGTGTGTAGATATCATCCGCTGCCATGATATGCTCGTGCTTAATTTTGGCCTTGTTTTACTTTAGTATTTTCGCTCAAAGGCTTACCTACAATATCAATGAACATTCAAATGAATTAGGCATGCATGGTTGGAATCCTACGGTCATTATGACTAAATACTTGTCTTAATTGTACGTGTCGAAAAACATAGACATATATTTCTCTTGGTTGTAGTTGAGTGCGTTGCTAGTGCTTTGTTATGTAGTAGAAAGGTGACGAAAAATGGAGGAAATTGGAATGCTAGATAAACCACATAGTCCTAGAAGCTCAAAATATTTAGGACAATTCTCATCCGATTACTCTGAAAAGTTTGTAAACTAGAAACACACAAACTGCATATAATCTTAAAAGCCAATCAAGTACTCGGACCGTATGGATCAGAAAAGGGATCAACTATGCTGAAGATCTTTTCACATGGATGGAACCAACAAAACTGAACATACATATCACACGAGAAAAGTTACCAGAAACAAGATTATATGAGATCGGAAGTATCATTACCTAATATTAGTAGCAGAAACTCAGAGAACGGAGAAAAGTATTAAGAAATTCTAACCATCATTCGAGTAGTCCAAGACACATCATTAGCTCCAAAATGGTTAAGTCACGCGATGTAATGATTTATGAGGTTGACCCCTCGACGAATGGACCACATAAAAATAAGATAATGTATAAAAGCAACTACGCAAAATAATATAATTTACTCAGAGCAACCTCAAAAACTTCAAACGGACTCCATACATACATAGCAGAGCAGTATATACGATTTATTCAACACTCATGAAAATACGTTAACAACTCGATAGCACTAGAGAACAAGATGGCCATTGTCACAAAATCCAAGCGTTATCTGATTTTGCCATTTAAAATTAAAGAAACAAACAAAAGATGCGTCAAAGTTTAAAAGAGTTTAATTTGGGAGGGGAAATTTTTTTATTTTTATAGGACTTATCTTATTAAGAAAATCTTCAAAGATTACTTTCTCATAGTTTTTTTTTGAAAATCTGCATACATCTAGTTCCAACCTTGCGTCAAAACCAAACATTCTACCATAATTTTAAAAGCCAGAACCCATGTGCAGAAAGCCAACTTTTATTGTTTATTTCTTTTTTTATTATATGATGAAATAATTAATATGGAATCAGCAAAAAGTATTGGAATCGAAAATGGTATCACAGAAAAAAGATTGAGGTTTGATTCCAGGAAAAAAAAACAAACAAACAGAGAGAGAGGGTGATAAAGAGTAGATGAAAAGAGTCTCGCAGGGTCAAAAACCCATATTCTAATAAACAAAAACTCTATATTATAATAAACAGATGACGAAAGAACAAGATTACGCATGCAGTTAATATTATAATAAAGCTTGAAAAACGAAGAAGCAATCTTTGATACAATGAGAGCCTTATAAATCTGAGTATAATTATGGATCTAGAAAACTGGGTTGAAGCCTCGGGAAGGTAGAAACAGAAACCCCCAAGACAAAAACAAGAACGAAAAAACGAAACACTGAAGATATAGAACCCACAAGACTGGTCCCTGGTCATGCCAAAAAAGGTTTGTAGTTGTAGACACCTTGCATGAATGTATGCAGATGATGATAACTCGCACACAGGGGGAGAGAGAGAGAGAGAGAGAGAGAGAGAGAGAGAGAGAGAGTTCTCTTTTAATTTTGATGAGGCTGTCACATACCTGAGACCTACAGAGATAGATGATCGTCAATCCGTGATCGTGGAGGAAACGAAATATCAAAATACGGAAGAAAGGAAACAGAGAGCAAAACCAGGTGAGGATGAAGAGCAGTTCTTCTCGCTGGCGCGCACAGCAGTAGAGGGGGGGATCTGGACTTTGGCCTTTAGTGGTGTACGTATTGAATACTGATAGCTTGCTTTTATTTAGGACGACAAATCCGAGTGTGGATTTTGCAGTGGTATCCCCGCACTACATGATAATTCATTTTATTCCCCAGCATACTGGCTTTTCTCTTAGAAAAGGGCTCGGAATCCTTGTTATCTACCATAATACCCCTATATGATCATTAAGCACTAAGCAGTAGTGTTAAATTTGTATCTTGACTCTTCGCAGAGAGTCGGTCCATTACAAATGGCGCGGTTCAAGTTCAATGCTCACCAAACTCAAATCCAATGGTCAGGATTTTCTCGACCAGAATAGTTGAGTGAGAATAGTAACCCATCAATTACAGCTGGACATAACGCATACAATTATGAGAATATTTATTCTTTAAATCTTAATTAACTATTTTTATTGTAATGTCAATACTCTTTTGATTCAAAATTATCATATTTTCTAGTACATTTAATAGCATTACACATTCTAAATAGATTCTGAATTTACAATAAGTCTACCAATAATTGATATGTTCATGTGATTTTCTTATAATCTGATATACCACATTAAATTACGTTACTTTATAAATTTATTTTTACAAAATATTTTATAGCTTAAGCATTTCTTACCTAAATAATGCCGTAACTTTACCAATATGGAGGCGCAAACTGAAGAGGAAAGAGAGAGAGAGAAAAAAAAAAACAAAAACAAAAACACTCTACGCTACAAGTATAGATACTACGTGCTTGTTTCGTTACACCCCAAAAGTTATCACTATATTCAACTTGTATGGTAAAATAGAGTGACAAACAAAACTCAAACCGATCAATCCTATTTTGTGCATTTCTTCTGTTTTCTTGATTCCAAGTATCTTTAGAATTATATGCATATATATTACTCTTAACTTATTTGAGCTTTATAAGCCAAGGAAATCCACAAAATAGGAATGCTAGATACAATTCCTAAATCTATCTCGGCAAAAGCAACACCATAAAATAAACCAAATCATGAAAGAGGGAAAAAAGAAATTAAGCAACCAAAACACAGGAACATCATAACAATGTCACAAATTGAACATGTTCCAGCAAGCTAGATATATAATCAATGTGAAAAGTACATGTTAAAGATCCAACTATTAATCTAAAATAATTCTTAAGACTGTTGGATATTAATTTGGTTAAATGTTTAACTCTCAGGATCATAACATTCCATCACGCTTCCGAATACGACGTCTATGGCAGCCCACTCTATCGACATTGATTCGGTGGTAGTCATTTTCCTTTTAGCGATTTTATTCATCTACCAGTATTCAATAACTTAATACTATGCTCATACAAAGTACTAAGACATTTTAATCCAACCTATAGGTCGTTCTCTTCGTGACTTAAACTCTTGACGTGGTCCCTACTTTGATACCAATTATTAAAGACACAACCATTAATCTAAAAATTTTAAGACTGTTGAATATTAATTTGGTTAAATTTAACTCTTAGAATCATAACAGTACATAGCCCCCATACCCATTGGACTGGATGGGCGCATACTAACAAGCATGCAATGGGTTCAAGTCAAAGCAATCTTTCTCTGAACTATTATAACTAAAAAGAGATTCCATAAAAATAAATTTATAAATTGTTATAATTTTATATAATATATTAAATCTATTTTATAATAAAATTAATTTTATAATCTAACATATAATATCAAACTATATCAATTTATAAATCTCTACGTACATTCCTCCATCTTTCTTGTCTTTCCACTTTCATCTTCTTTCCCAATGTCAGTAAAAGTAAATTTGGGGTTAGAGTTGGATAGAGTTGGTATGTTCTAAAACAAATGTTACCATCATTTAACTAATATTATGTGCGAATAGTCAAGTTATCAATCATTGGATGAAATCAAATAAAGATCAAAGAATAATGCTGCACGCCGCCTCATTTTCCATTTTCATTTTGACTCATTTATTTATTTTTCTTTATTGGTTAATAAAATAACTATTAATATATTTATATATTTTTTGAAAATATTAAAAAATATTAAAAAAAATTAAAAAAAAAAAAAAATGATAAATGGGATTATGGTCCAATTCTAATCAATAGGAAGGATTAAAAAGAGGAGACATCGTATCACAATCTTGGTGATAGAATCTCAACGACTGGTGCACGTTACTACTTTTAGGACATTTCATTGTACAATATACAATATGTATTTTTTTATAGTTTGGTGTGTATATGTGAAGAGTTTTTTATTGATAGTGCTAGTGTGTCGTTCAGTTTTGAAAGTTAGGCGTGCCACTCGTATATAGTTGACTTTTTATTTATTTTATTTCTTTATATTATTTTAATATTTTTTAATATTTTTAAAAGATATATATATATATAAAATTCCATTTTCAATTACTAGGTCAATTGTGATGTCAATTATGGAGGTTTTACTCCAAAAATTGATTTATCTATATGAATATACTATAATAAAGGAAATAGAGTCAATTTGTATTTTCAAAAATAGGAAAATAAAGGATGTAGGAGAAATAATTTTTTTTTAAGTATTTATCATATATTTTATCATTATCTTCTAATGTGTCATCAAGTGATTGGAAAGTTATCATTTACTTATCATTCAATCATTTGATATCATGTAAAAAAATAGTGAGAAAATGATGATTAATAGAGTGATGAATAGAATTTTATCATCAAACATTTGATAATGATAATGATAATGATATATCCCGTTTGATAGTTGTCTATACATAAATTTTAAAAAACACATAATCGTAATTAAAGACTTTCGTCATTCTTCTTTTAAAAAATTAATCAGAGAACTGTCACGTGACATTAATGTGCCATGTTAGCCAATCGAAATTTGATACGTGGCATATTAATGTCATGTATCGATCAATCAAAAACTGACATGTGGTATTTTTTTCAGGCAGAAATGGTAGTATTTTAAAACCCAAAAACCGAACGAATTGAATAAGCGAACATTTTATGAGAAATAAAAAGCTCTTTAAAAATAACAAAGTGAAAGTGAGATATACCTATGATGTGCTTCAATTTGTTCAGCTTTAGTCAATGGGTCGGATATCCATGAACCATTGAACGGGCTCCCAGCCCGACTGTTCAGCTTTAGTCACAGCAGCCCAACGGGCTCGTACATAGCATCATCAAATTCTTCACAGTTACATCAAACTAGATCAAATTAATAACATTTGTATGCGAGAGAATAAAGAGATTTTATAAAAATATAATAATTTAAGTTGTTTAATCTAATATATTAGATTGTAAAATTCACTTCTCTTTATAGTATATGTAGTGCGATTCAAAAGAAGTAATATCTTTTAAGAAGTAGAAATAACATCATGATTGAATGGATCGTATTTGATGATGAGTTAAAAATCTCATTTAAAGTAAATTAATCACTTAAAATCATTACTATTGTTGTATAACACAACTGTGTCCTCCCCCACAAAAAAGAAAAAAAATATTTTTCAGCCACCTAAAAAAGAAAACCCTAAGACGAAAAGGTTTAGAATCTCAATCGAACAATGAATCTATGCAAATGCTTCGAAGTGTTGTTATGGCTCTTCCCCTCTTCGTTTCTTTGCAAATGAACAGAGGCAAAACCAAATAATTTTTTCTTCATAGCCGTCATCAACGGACCTAGAGGAGGTCATAGAGCTCTTTGATTTTTACTGATTCGGCCTCAAAATCTTCAAGAAACAACTTCTAAATGTACATAAAATTTTCAGACTTCAAAGCAAACACATATCATCAAATTCAAGAAAACTCGCAAAAATTAGAGATTTCTCGCATCTACAAGTGGGAGACGAAAAACAAACAAAATGAAAGGGGGGAAATATTTGGTTTGCCTCTATTCATTTTTAGAAAAATCTGGTTTTGCCTCTGTTCATTGTTGATGCGTGGGGACCCTTAAGTTCAATTTTAGCCCTGTTTGATTGCTGAGAAAACTTGGAAAATGAAAACAAAATCGTGATTTTTCTTCCGAATGTTTTTGGTAAACATTCAAGATATGGAAATGAAAAAAAATTAATGACATTCGGGGGTCTGAAATAACAAATATAAATACTGTATAAGAATATTTTGGTGAGAGAGAGGGAGTCATGAAGATTTAGAGAGGGAGGGAGAGCAGAGTGAGGGGGATTGAGAGTCTTTTGGCTTCAGAGGGAGGGAGGGGTTTCGGTCTAATGCGCCTCCTTAGTTCTTTCGTGTACCGTACACGTGGGAAGTTTTGATTGGCCTCCGATAAATGAGGGTTGCCGGTGTCACCTGCAGGAAGGTTTTCTCTTGTATTATAGTATTAACTATATGTATATATTGCCTAAAAAAAACATAAATGTATATATGTCACAGATCGATATTTTTAATATGATACAGATTGTTTAAATTTTCATAATATAATAATTGATGTATATATATTTAAACTATGTAAAGATATATACTTCCAAAATCCTAAAGATTATTTATCATAATTTGTAGATAAAGTTATATTATAATGTATTTTTATCAAAATTTATAGGAAAATAATAAACTTACAATTACAACTAGTTTACTACTGATCTACTTAAAATAAATGGTAGTTAAGTAAAATTGAAATTATCTTTTAATGAAGTATCACAATTATATTGATTGATTTAAAATGAGTTACTGTAAACTAATTGTAAAATAATTATAGGTGTATTATTATCCATATATATATATGGAAAAATATATTTACAATCGTGAATTGTGTAACTGTCACGTAATTGTTTTAAAAAAAGTGAATAAAACATGAGATCTACATAAAAAAATTAATTTTTTAATAATAAATCATACTTTTTTTCAAAATAATTACGAAGCGTTTACTCATTTTAACATAGAATTACTCAATATAATATATATATATATATATATATATATATATTTATATAAAAGCTAGCTAACTAGCTGGCTGCAGTGGTGATCACCAATATTTTCCAGGTTTCAAGAGTAAAAGTCAAGCAGGCTTGAAGTTTCAAATTAAAGGACATTGAAAGTACGAAACCAATCATACAGCTTGCTTGGATTGAAGGATTTATCAGTCCATGGCCATGCCTACATTTTACGTCTTCCACTTTTAAAAAGTTATATTAAAAAGTAGTATAATTTACAATTAACATAATTCGATCGTATATAAAACAAACAAGTGATCTCAATCATCTCGAAACTTTACTTGATCTTTTTCCTCAATTGTCTTGTAGTTTCCTTGAAACTAGGTTAAACGACATGTTTTGGATGGAGCATTTTGAGGAAAAATGAAAATAGTGGAAAGATAGGACGTCAAATTCATGAATACGATGTGATATTAGTTGATTGCAGATTGACCGACATATATTAATTTATTCGAAGATTTTTGGTACTGCAGCTTTCAGGTAATTAAACTAATTAAGAAAAAAAATTAAACTAATTAAGAAGTACTATAGAGTAGCTAGCTTAACATGACCGACTTAATGAGAGTTGTTTTAATACCCAATATAAAAATTGTTTAGGATGTGTTTGGATGTTGAAATAATTTTAGATGATTTAAATTGATTTGTGAATATTAATGTTGAGATATTATTAAGTTGAGAATATAAATGTTTTTAGAGGCTTCTTTTCAGTACCTTCTCTGTACTTCTTCAGATCATGCTCCTATGGTCATTAATTTGGAAAGGAGGGTAGCGCCATATGAGTATCCGTCCTTTAAATTCCAACAAATGTGTACTTCGCATTAAAGTTTTATGGAACTTGTTTTATCAGTTTGGTTGGAGGAATTTAATGGTTTTGGTCTTGTTAGATTTGCTAGCAAATTGAAAAGACTAAAAATTGCTTTGAAAGTGTGGAATAAACAGGTTTTTGGGCTGACACAAGTGCATATTGCTGAATTGGAAACTCGTATTTAGGGGCTAGAGTCCGATTTGAAAGCAGGTTATTCGGTTGAATTGGAGTCAGATTTGTTGGTTGCTCAATTGGAATTATCGGTTTGGATGGAAAGGGAAGAGACTCGTTTGGCTCAACAAGCGAAATAGACTTGGTTGCAAAAGGGTGAGGCGAATATTGGATTTTTCCGTGCTATGAGTAAGAAGAATCGGCTCCTTATCAATAAGATGTGGCTTGGGGATGGGACCATGCTTACTTCATCTGAACAGATTCATGCGAGT
The DNA here is from genome assembly GCA_003123805.1 of Juglans sigillata. Lineage (NCBI taxonomy): Eukaryota > Viridiplantae > Streptophyta > Magnoliopsida > Fagales > Juglandaceae > Juglans > Juglans sigillata. The sequence goes on along the minus strand of QEOY01009262.1, from coordinate 21,863 downwards.
GCAATAGAATATTTTCATAAATTTTTGGAGGCTCGACCATGTATAGTGCTTCTAGGTCTTGGNGGGGGGGGGGGGGGGGGAGGGGGGGGGGAATGTTGTGCTTAAAATTGATATGGCTAAGGCTTATAATAGTATTGACTGGGGTTTCCTTCTTCATGTTTTGACTTCTTTTGGATTCTTGGCTTCATTTTGTGGTTTAATAGGTCAATGCATCTCTACTCCATGGTTTTCTATTGTTTTAAATGGCATCCCTAGAGGTTTTTTTAAGAGTGGTAGAGGGTTAAGACAAGGTGATTCCATCTCCCGATATTTATTTATTATTGTGGAAGAAGTTCTCTCCTGAATGATCAAACACCAGGTTGTTTTGAGGAAAATATAGCCTTTTCTCCATCCAAGGAACTCCCTTGTGATCTCTCATTTATTATATGCTGATGATATTGTTATCTTTTCTAATGGGGGAAAAGTTTTTTTGAGAGCTATCATGAAGATATTACAAGAGTATGAAGCTTGGTCGGGTTAGGTTGTGAATAAGGCAAAATCCAATAAAATTACTGTGGCCAGGCGACGTATGCTTCTGAGACAGACTGGTTTTACTGAAGGTAAATTACCTTTTACTTATCTGGGAGTTTCGATTATTTCTGGGCGATTGTTGGCGTGTCACTTTGATGATTCGGTTAATAAAATTTGTAGTAGATTAGAGGGTTGGAAAGCTAAATTACTTTCTAAGGGTTCTCGTCTTCTCTTAATTAAGCATGTTTTGCAAAGTATTCTGATCCATTGCCTTTCCATTTTATCTACGCCAATTCAGTGTTGGAAAAGATTAAGAGGCTTATGAGTACATTCTTTTGGGGAGTTTGGGAAGGAAAACCAAAAAGGTAATGGTGTTCATGGGATTCTTTGTGTAAACCTGTTTTGGAAGGGGGTGTGGGCCTTCGAAATCATAATGAAGTTCAAAGTTCGCTCCATATAAAGCTTGTTTGGAATCTTCTCCAAAGTAATTCTCTTTGGTCTCAATTTTTCCTAGCCAAGTATGTGGATTCGGACCATATTTCGCTAGTTGACTCTTGCAGGGGTACTCATTTCCTTTTGTGCAAAAAAAATTATTGTGGAGGGTAAAAAATGAAAATCTTTCTTTCTAGCGGGATAACTGGGTTAGTGAGGGCCTTTTGTGTGAGCAACAACCAATTATGGATCCCCCTTTTATCACGTTGGCGGAGTGTAAAACCGAAGCAGGGTGGAATATTGACCTTTTTCACAGATTCGTTGGCTTGGAAAAAACGGAACTTTTGATTGAAAAATTGGGGAATTTAAAAAATGGTGAGGATGTTCTTATTTGGGTTCCAAAGGCGGATGATAGGTTTTCCACGAAAAGCTCTTGGGAGTGTTTTCGTGTTCAAGCACCTAGGCTTCCGTGGATGGATTGGGTTTGGCACCAGTTTATTCATAAAAAAATGTCCATATTGATATGGAAAGTTTTGAATGGTTGCCTTCCTGTGGATGATAAGTTGAGGAGAGTGGGTATTATTTTGGTTTCAAAGTGTGATTGTTGTGCTTTGGGTGCCTATGAGAATCAAGATCATGTTCTTGCATTGACTGAGTTTGCATCACAAATTTGGTGCCGGGCATGTATCCTTTTAGGCATGCTGAGTTTGGTTGGAAGAAATTGGAAAGAGCGGATGGAGTGTTGGTTTCATTGGGCCAAACGATCTTCTTGTCATGGTCAGATGCTTGGTCTCCTTCCTATTATTATCACTTGGCATTTTGTGGTGGCGGAGATGTAAAGCTCGGATGGAGGGTTCCTTTGAATCTATTGATACCGTTTGGATATCTACTAAGTATTGGTTGTCTTGGGTTGCCTTAAAATTTAAAGATCAGAATAATATCAAGCAAAGAGATGAAGAATTGCTTTAATCCTTAAATCTTCTTGTTTCGAATGCTGGTATGAGAGGGTAGAAAATTGTGAGATGGGAGAAACCACAGTGTGGCTGGTACAAACTTAATGTTGATGGATGCTCATTGGGTAATCCGGGTGCTTCAGGGGTAGGAGGAGTTATTCGAGATCATGATGGTGAGTTCCACTTGGGTTTTTCTATTCCTATTGGGTGCTGCTCTAATAACCATGCAGATGTTATGGGTTTGCTTTATGGCTTAAGGCATGCTAGGCGTATGGGTTGTGATGCTATTGAGATTGAGATGGATTCAAAGTTGATTATTCACTGGATTGGTAATGGAAGATGTGGTTTGTGATATCTAGAAGATTACTGGGAGGAAATCATGAGCATTCTTGGTCAGTTGCGGTTCACTAGTAGACACATATATCGGGAGTGCAATGTGGTGGCTAATGTTTTGGCGAAAGCTGGAGCTAAGGGAAATAATTCTACTTATTATTATGCTTCGGAACTTTCTTGGTTGGCTAGAGGTTTTTTAAGACTTGATAATGGTGGTTTGCCATATTTGAGACATAAGTAAGACTTGTTAGTTTTTTTAGAATTCTCTAGGTTTGGGTATTGTGTTTTGGTTGTAATTCTCACGTATTTGATTGTTATCACGGTTTTCCTCCGCCACAAACGAGAGTTTTTCTTTAATAAAATTGGGAGGAGATCACTCTTAGACATGTGATCTTCGTCTCTTAAAAAAAAAATGTATGAAATCCAATCGCACTATGTACAACCTTTCAATATATTATATTCACTTTCGGTTCTTCAGCTCTTTTATGATCTCTAGCACACCTTCTTAGGAATAAAAAAGAAAACATGTTAATTTGTACTAATTTTATAAACATATCACACACATGCATATGACTAAAGTCACGAATTGACAATATTTTATTATAAAGTATAATCTTACAAAATTTCTTTTTGATATTATTTATATATAGTACACACTTCAATTTATAAATTTTATATAAATTTTGTTGTGAATTAATTTTTCGTATTAATTAAATATTAAGAAAGAAATGATGTTGCTTCGGTTCGTAAACATACATAAACTTCTAGGGTCGAGTCGATCCGAGCCGATCTTTATATTGCCGAGCTCGGCTTAATTCAAAAAACTCGAGCTCAAATTTGAGCCTAAGCTAGGATCTACTAAAAAAATTCGAGCTTGAGGTTTTTATCTAATTTTTGTTTGAACTCTGTTTGGTGAGCTAACTTTTCAACTCGAGCTCAATCCAAAAATGAGCTTTAGTCGAGTCAAGTCGAGCGAGCGGAGTTATTTTTTTAGTTTTTGAATAAAACTTAATAATTAAAAAATTACATAAATTAAAAAAGAAAAAATTTAAATTTAATGAAATTTTTACAAAATCAAGTAGACCCATAATTTATTGAATTAAAAATTATAAAAAATTAATATGTAACTAGTTGATATTTATCTATAATAACGAATGAGTATTAATGTTATATATAGTCGTAGAGTGTGCAAACGCAATCACTTTGAAAAATAGTGGGGTCTAATATTAAAAAATTAATTTTTTTATGTAAGTTTCATATTTACTCACTTTTTTTAAAGATATTACACAACGCTTATGTACTCCACGATTGCAAATATCATTTCTCATAACGATATATTATATGCCTAAATAATTTACCAATACATATAGATAATATGATATATTATATATCAACATTTCATATATGGTTCCTACATATTTCTATTAGTATTTGAAATTATTAAATCTTACGCCGACTAACTGGTGTACAAATTATAAAATAGCTATGAAATNCACAACGCTTATGCACTCCACGATTGCAAATATCATTTCTCATAACGATATATTATATGCCTAAATAATTTACCAATACATATAGATAATATGATATATTATATATCAACATTTCATATATGGTTCCTACATATTTCTATTAGTATTTGAAATTATTAAATCTTACGCCGACTAACTGGTGTACAAATTATAAAATAGCTATGAAATATATTTAATATATATGCATAAGTAATTAGGTTATATATTATATATTTAATTATAAAATTTGCTATGCGAACCAATATATATAAATATACACACACATGTATATAATATACACATTTATAGATATAGCCCAGTACTTATATCGCTAATAGAAGGCCATCTTTCTAATAAACTCGTAGTATATGAAGTTATTTTTAAACAAAAACTGCATGCATAGGATCCAAACTATAACATATCTCAAGGTAAAAAATCGAAATAACTTCTGGAGATTTGTTTGGGATACGCGCAATAGAATTGGGCAGTCGCGTTTTTAAAGTGCAATGAGTTTTTACATGAGTGTGTAGATATATAATCTCTCTTAAAATTAAAGTTAAAAGTTGAATAATATATTATTAGAATCTATTTTTTTAATATTATTTTTGTTTTGAAATTTTAAAAAGTAGAATTGTTAATTTTATTTTGTCTGGAAATATTTTGGGTGAGGAAAAACTCGCGTGCGCTATGAGATTTGGGTAATCGGCCTTGACCTCCTCCAACGCATGACGCCAGATGACGCAACACGACACAAGGATCCTCCATGCGCTGGGAGGGAGCTGAGCAGCGCCAACTTGAAAAAACCCAGCACTTCTCGCACTGGTTGATAGAAGGGCAGCCTAAGGTCATAGGGGAACATGGCGGGGCACACTGCAACCTTGGTGGCATAACCCTTAGAATCTACCGCCCCTTCGATCGGAGGGGGCATCACAAATTCCACCTTTCGAGGAACCCTATAGGTCTCCTTCAATGACTCCAGTTCAGCAAAAGTCACTCGCGAACGCCACGAGAAACTGACAAACTCCTTCAGAATAGTGCCGCCCTGATCATTGGCAGCACAGACAATTTCAAAAGGTCCAGCCATTCTAGAAGGATGCGAGGATTTCTTGGGAGCCATTGGTAACTAGAAGGAAAGAAGACAAACTAAGGGAAATGATACGAAGAGAGGTGTTTGAAAGTGGAAAAAGGACCTAGAATGCCAAGTAGAAGAGGGAATGAGGAAAGTAACCCATCGCTGCGAGGGAAAAGGACTTGATATAGGCAAAATTGATAGTTGATATCTCGAGGCATTAGGAACTCACGTGCCCCACGGAGTACCAGAATCTCCTGATCGCCGAGATTCCAATAGAGTGTACCCAATGATGCGACGTTGGAAATAAATAACCGCCTGACGCAGAGTAATGATTAAGGGATTGGAGATGAACCAATGCAAGATATAAAGTAAAGGCAAAAGGCCACTTAGACATAGCTGGAGAATGGGGATGCAACAGGTGAGTGCCAAGAAGTTCGCGAACCCTGCCCCGGGAAAGAAAAGGCCCTGCAGTCTCAAATGCAAAAGCTCATTAGCCAAGGGAGCGAAGTCGGAATTCCTCTTGGACCCGTTTGAGAGTAATTGACGGCGTAACTGTAATATGGTTTTTCCAACTCCACAAGCCCACTGGGTCTAAGCTTACCTATGAAGAAAGGTGCCGACAAGGAAAAACAAATAGGTGGCTGATGGAACGAACAAACATGACATATCTCGACCACACTCCGATCGTAGGGACTTGTACATGACAAAGTGAGAAAGACGAAGAACCCTTGATCCTCTGATATGGGAACATCGATGGACCACAAAAAATAAAGCAAGATCAGGGAATCACGCCGCATTAATGACACCACTACCCAAGCTACATGCTACACTAATGACACTATTGTAGAGCTACGCCACATTAAAGGACTCTGAAAAAAGGAATAGTATGAAAGACACGGACTCATAGGGGCAGACACGATCTGTCCCCCCTCCTACACTCCCAGTATAAATAGCAACTCTCAGGTACTAGAGACTCTCTATGACCTTAGATTCTTTTACTCATTTACAAATTTCTAAACAATTTTATTGACTTTGGCATCGGAGATTCCCGGTCCCAAGACCGTTCTCTCCCAGTTGCCTTCTTTTCTATTTTTACAGACCCAATTCTAAAGAACTGAGTTATTGGAACCTGGCCAAAGCGTACGAAACAGGACGCTAACACTTATATTATGAACCAATAAATAAATATATATATATATATACATACACATATACATTTATAGATATAGCCCAGTACTTTTATTGCTGATAGAAGACCATCTTTCTAATAAACTCGTAGTATATATATGAACTTATTTTTAAACAAAAAACTGCGNTCAGGTACTAGAGACTCTCTATGACCTTAGATTCTTTTACTCATTTACAAATTTCTAAACAATTTTATTGACTTTGGCATCGGAGATTCCCGGTCCCAAGACCGTTATCTCCCAGTTGCCTTCTTTTCTATTTTTGCAGACCCAATTCTAAAGAACTGAGTTATTGAAACCTGGCCAAAGCGTACGAAACAGGACGCTAACACTTATATTATGAACCAATAAATATATATATATATATATATATACATACACATATACATTTATAGATATAGCCCAGTACTTTTATCGCTGATAGAAGACCATCTTTCTAATAAACTCGTAGTATATATATGAACTTATTTTTAAACAAAAAACTGCGTGCATAGGATCCGAACTATAATATATCTTAAGGTCAAAAATTGAAATAACTTCTGGAGATTTGTTTGGGATATGCGCAAATTCGCAATAGAATTGGGTACTAGGCTACTAGCCGCGTTTTTAAAGTGCAATGAGTTTTTACATGAGTGTGCAGATCTTTAATCTCGTTTGTATTTGTATACGAAATAAGATGAGACGAGATAAATTGAGATTAAAATTAAAAATTAAATAAAATATTATTAGAATATATTTTTTTAATATTATTTTTATTTTAGAATTTGAAAAAATTGAATTATTTATTTTATTTTATGTGAAAATTTAAACAAATTATAATAATTAAATGAGATAAGATGAGATGAGTTATAAACAAATAAGGCTGTCTTTGGAAAAAAATTGAAACTCAACACTTGCAAGGATAATTTTTTATTTTATTTAATGGTGCATCTTATTTTCTTAAAAAAAAAAGAGTACGAGAGTTACATACTTTAAAACTGTATCTAATAATTTTTTTTATAAGTTTATGGAATCTTGAAATTGCGAGCAATTAATAGTACGTAGGCTTCTTTTTTTTATTTTCCCATTCATGAGTAGTACTTATAGAGACTACACCGGTAATACTAGAATATAATCTAAATTAATCATTAAATGTTGTTGTCATATCCATATATAGTTGTCATGTACAATTTGCCAAAACATGAAATAAATCTGCCCTTTACGCCAAATAAATAAATAAACATATGATCATGATTATGGTAATAAACATGATCTAGCAATTCACGGATCATGAATCTGAGACAAATTAAACACGTGTATGTTATGGTAATAATTATCTTTTTAGAAGATCATTAGATTGACATGCATGCAAGTAAAATTATCAATAAATATTATTTTTAAAAATAAATTTCTATCTTTGAATTTATTACAAACATATATACGTATACCTTCATTAACACTCTAAAAATATAATAATATATTCTATCTTTGAAGAGCTAATATAATAATAATAATAATAATAATTACTAACGAACACGATTCAAAGTAAATCAAATATACTAATCCATTAATTGATCTTTGAAAAGAGCCAATTAAATTTTCATAGAAAATGACCATATCTGCATGATATTGGAGTAGACAGCATATAAAATACATCTACGATAAAGAAAATTAATTAAGAGGGATAATTAGAAAAGCGGTGGTTGCTGTGTTGGCATCTACTGATCATCATGAATAATTACGTATAACCTCGTTATATTTTAATTAATTAAAGACTAATTAAATTAATTATATAATATATTACTTTTTTTTTTATCCAATATCATCATTAATTAATTAATTAATAATTGATCTAGAAGGGAGAATTTAATTAGGAAAAAGATTAAAAAAAAAAAGAAGAAGAGAGAGCTAGCTGGGTGTTGATCATCAGTAGCTGGTACTTACCCACCGTTAGTTTAATCTTGGCTTTCAAACAAACCATAAAGTCCTTCATGTTGGGGCTGCTATCTGATATAGTACGACCTCTGAAAACCATTTCTCAACTGTAAGTTATTTTGTTTGCTAAGCATCCAATATCCCGGCCAACTTATTAATTAGCACGTACTTATATATAATTAATTTATATATACTGAATTAATTTTGACAGATACATCATGATCTAGTATATTTAATTAATGAATATTAATTAATTTATGATAAGGCCAAGCTGGTGATCAACTGATCGATCTCCAATTAATGGGACCTCCTCATCTTCATAAAATATGTTGACTTTTAGCCACTTGATCAGCTTGTACGTTAAAATTATGTCCACAAAAGAAATATATAAAAAATAAAAATAAAAAAATATATATTTTCAATCCTCGTATATATGACATATATATAGATAGTTACACGTAGAAGTAGCTTGCTAAGAAGGCCAAAAAATTGTAAATAATTGTCCCGACCTACTCGTTGATTTGACCCAAAAAATTAAAAAAAGAAAAGAAAAGAAATTTGACTAAGATTTTAGGGTGAAAAGAAATAATTATTATATTCTGCTGATAATTGCTTAATTTTAATTAAAAGGTAATTAGTTTGCAATATTCTAGCTAGCTAGTGTAGGGTTTTAATCAGAAAATAGGACTGTGGAGCTTAAAAACCTTATATCCAAAAACTACATTTGTCGACTAATAGAAACAAAACAACTTTATGTAACATGCACGATTTCATGAAGGGATCGAAGCCGCTTGTCGTCCATGATGATCGTGATCATCAGCTTCTGAATCAAGAATCCCTTAGTTCACCTAACAAAGTTAAAACGACATTTGGGGAGCAATGCCTCTATGATCCCCCACTTTATAAGGATGCATGCGTTGGCCTGTCTTTCATGACTGCAACAAGCTAAAAGGAAGAACCAAAAACTAGGACCAAGATCAAACTGGCAGCTAGCTAGTGAGATATTGAGAAAGAGAGCAGCTAGAAAAGGGGTTCATCATCAGCAATTAATGGATTTTTGGGTGGTTCGGATTCTGGCTCTTTTGGTCGTGTGCCTTTTCCCAGCTTTGATCGAGTGCAGGGTTCGCCATTACAAGTTTAATGTAAGCACTTACAGTACTATTAATATATATTACGTGCTGATTCTTCATCATTCTAATTATGATTGGCATACATTGTTTGGTGATCTTGCGCTGAGGAAAGTTGTCGTTACGCAGCTCAAACCATACATGCATGCTAGAGATGGAAAGCCAGGCTTCCCATGGACATGCATATATATATATATATATATATATATATATATATATATATAATATAAAGAACTTCTATCGTATTGGCCGGAGTTTTCCTTGATGATTTTGTCCTATTTTCTCCTTTCTAGCTCATTTATAATTATCATACTGTGAGATTTACAAATATGAAACTTGTCACCTTTTATAATTTCTCTCCTTTCTCTTGCATGCATGTCATCTAGCTTTGTCCTTTACTTTTCTTTTTGAGAAATGTTTCCTAGATCATTTTTTTTCGACTTTTGGGTAACTTGAGTTAGAACATTAATATTTTTCTTTCATTTTGATTTTTTTAAATTTCTGTCACGTTTAGCTAGCTAACTAATCATGTGAAAATTTAAGTGGTTTCATAAGTTAATCACTTAATTGAAAAACTACTTAGGGTCCTGCTACCGGTACCGATAAATGGTACCGATAGCTAGACAGATAAGTGTAAAAAAAATTTCTATTTCTTTACATATTTTTTAAACATTTTTAAACATATATATATATATATATTTAAAAAAAAAATTCAATGCACTAATAACCTTTCAAATTTTGGAGTGCCAATTGATTTTGCACTAATATTAGATAGTACTAGTATAAGTAATCAAAATTATGAAACACATTTCTAAAGCATGTGCTCAAATTTTTTAGCACATGTTTTTATGCCTTTACGTTATAATTTTTTATAATAAGATTATGATATATATAATTACTTGTACAAAATAGAAAGCCAATTTTAGTTATGTTTGATCACTTAATTAGTGTGAATGCTAAAGTACTCTTCAATCATTTTCGACAATGAAGTAGAAGGTATAACATGATCTATTTTCTACCAAATTAGCACAAGCTAGCTGTAAATCATGAATAAAACTTTGCAACAACTTAATGCATATATATCGCAGACTTTTAATTATAACATTAATTCTAAAAAGTAATTCGTTTGCCTTGTGTGAATTAATTAGGTGGTGACTAGGAATACCACCAGACTATGTTCATCCAAGCCCATTGTCACAGTGAATGGACAGTTCCCAGGACCCACCCTTTATGCTAGGGAAGATGACAATGTGCTTGTGAAGGTCGTCAACCATGTCCAATACAATGTTTCCATTCACTGGTAAGCTCCCAAACTCTCTATTTCATCGTTCTAAATTTTCTCTCAAATACCCAATTATAATTAAGAGTGTGTTATATACAGTTCTAACGTTTGCAAGCTCTATGCTGCACTAATCTCAATCTGTTTGAAAAAAAGTGAGATTTAATATTAAAAAAATGATTTTTTTTTTTAAAGTTTCAGATTTATCAACTTTTTTCAAATAAGTGTAGATCTTANATATAATTACTTGTACAAAATAGAAAGCCAATTTTAGTTATGTTTGATCACTTAATTAGTGTGAATGCTAAAGTACTCTTCAATCATTTTCGACAATGAAGTAGAAGGTATAACATGATCTATTTTCTACCAAATTAGCACAAGCTAGCTGTAAATCATGAATAAAACTTTGCAACAACTTAATGCATATATATCGCAGACTTTTAATTATAACATTAATTCTAAAAAGTAATTCGTTTGCCTTGTGTGAATTAATTAGGTGGTGACTAGGAATACCACCAGACTATGTTCATCCAAGCCCATTGTCACAGTGAATGGACAGTTCCCAGGACCCACCCTTTATGCTAGGGAAGATGACAATGTGCTTGTGAAGGTCGTCAACCATGTCCAATACAATGTTTCCATTCACTGGTAAGCTTCCAAACTCTCTATTTCATCGTTCTAAATTTCTCTCAAATACTCAATTATAATTAAGAATAGTGTTATATACAGTTCTAACGTTTGCAAGCTCTGCGCTGCACTAATCTCAATCTATTTAAAAAAAAGTGAGATCTACAATTAAAAAAAAAAAATATTTTTTTTCATATGAGTTTCAGATTTATCAACTTTTTTCAAATAAGTGTAGATCTTACACACCTTAACACTGCAAAAATCATTTATATATAATTAATCTTGATCACGTCCAACATATATATTTATTTTCTTAATTATAATTTGGCAGGCATGGGGTTAGGCAGCTCCGAACGGGTTGGTCNTCAGATGGGCCAGCATTCATTACTCAATGCCCTATCCAGCCAGGGCAAAGCTATGTGTACAATTTTACTATCACAGGCCAAAGAGGCACACTTCTTTGGCATGCACATATTCTCTGGCTAAGGGCGACAGTCCACGGTGCCTTGGTCATCTTGCCTAAGCGTGGCGTGCCATATCCCTTCCCAAAACCCCACAAGGAAGTCGTTGTTATATTAGGTGAGTTCAAAAACAAAAAAAAGACAATACCCATTTTCTCTATATGCTAATAGTATCTGGGGGTGGTTGGCAATATAACTTTTGTACTGATCATCTGATGCTCAACTAACAACGTACAAGAAAAGGGCAATATATATGTAACATGATGTTTGATTTTGTTGTAAAAAATATATAAATTGCAGCTGAATGGTGGAAATCAGACACTGAAGCTGTGATCAATGAAGCTCTAAAGAGTGGATTAGCACCAAATGTCTCAGATGCACATACCATTAATGGTCATTCAGGGCCAGTAGCCAATTGTTCCTCACAGGGTACGTACTTCATAAACATAGCTAGCTTTGGAATCACATATATATATGAAACTTCTACTTTGATTTGGATTCATTTTTAAGAGCTTTCTAGAAATTAACTTGCCTGATGATCATGTGCAGGTGGGTTCAGATTGCCAGTCGAAAGTGGTAAGACCTACTTGCTACGTATAATCAACGCTGCGCTCAATGAAGAGCTGTTCTTCAAGATTGCTGGGCACCAACTCACCATAGTGGAAGTGGATGCTACGTATGTGAAACCAGTGAAACTTGACACAATAGTGATTGCCCCTGGCCAAACCACTAATGCCCTCATAACAGCTGATCAAAACTCTGGCAAGTATTTGGTAGCTGCCTCTCCATTCATGGACTCCCCCATTGCTGTGGATAACCTCACTGCAACAGCCACTTTGCATTATTCAGGCACACTTGCTAATGCCCCCACAACTCTAACTATTCCACCTCCACAAAATGCCACTGCAGTTGCAAACAATTTCATAACCTCCTTACGAAGTCTTAATTCGAAAAAATACCCTGCTCAGGTCCCATTAACAATTGATCATAAACTGTTGTTCACTGTCAGTTTGGGGATCAACCCTTGTCCAACATGCAAAGCCGGGAACGGAAGTAGGGCAGTGGCTAGTGTCAACAATGTCACATTTGTTATGCCTACCACTGCTCTACTTCAAGCACATTACTTCAACATTTCTGGGGTGTTCACTACAGATTTTCCTGGTAACCCACCAAATGTATTCAACTATACCGGCTCTGGACCATCGAATATACAGACCAATAATGGCACTAAGGCTTATAGGCTGTCTTACAATTCTACGGTTGAACTTGTTCTACAAGACACTGGGATCATTGCCCCTGAGAACCATCCAGTCCATCTTCATGGCTTTAATTTCTTTGCCGTTGGTAGGGGACTTGGGAATTACAACCCAAACACAGATCCACAAAATTTTAACCTTGTTGATCCTGTGGAGAGGAACACAATTGGTGTACCAACTGGTGGATGGGTAGCAATCAGATTTCTCGCAGACAATCCAGGTACAACGTTGATTCCAGACCAGATTTTAATAAACATTCTCTCTTTAGCTTTTTTAAAGTAGCTTATACATGTTTTTGTACTTGGTATGATTGTAGGAGTTTGGTTCATGCATTGTCATCTGGAAGTGCACACAACATGGGGGCTTAAGATGGCATTCTTGGTGGACAATGGCATAGGACCTAGTCAGTCACTTGTACCTCCTCCAAGTGATCTTCCACAATGCTAAGCCACCCCCAAAATATTTATTACTATATATACAAGTAGGGAGATCTCCAAGTCGAAAAAGATGAGGGAGAGACAGAGATGACATGATGGGGGAAGTGGCCGAAGACGAAAAAGAGGAAGCGTAAAACCATAGCTAATTAATAAACAAGCGAGATCTAAGAAGATTCAATTGTTTTAGAGTAATTGGAGAGAAATTTCCATTCAAATGTTTGAATAAAATTGTACAAGCATTCTAGTTTATTGGAATACAATGTTTATTTTTTTTTTTTTTTTGGAGGAGGTGGTGTATTTATATCAGATTTGAAATGTATAAGCTTTTCTTATCCTATGAAAGTTTCGAAGGATTTTCGTCTGTTATATATATATATATAGAAAAAATTTATTCATCATCTCAGTTCTTATCATCATCTCATGATGTAACATTAAATGATAGATTCATAAATAAAATATAATAAATAGTCTCTAATTATCTAATACGATATCATAAAATGATGAGAGGATGATATGAATTAAAATGGCGAGTATAATTATATATCTGTCTAACAAGAATTTTCTATATTTGCATAAAAACCATTACTTTATTTGAGAGCCCAATTTGTGCCGAAAAAGGAATGTAATGTGGATAGGCGCATTTGTGAGATGCTCCTGTCCTATGACCTTTGATAGTGAAACTTTGGACAACCATTTTGTGAGGCTCTCTCTATATAACCATAAATGGTTGATATTCTTCAAAGCTGGGTAGTAATCTATCTAAATGAATTCTAGATTAATTAGACTAAATTGTTTTGTATGATGGATGCGTAGCGATTTTAGTTTGGATTCGATGTTTGAAGTGTTACCTACCAACCCATTGTAGGCGGGTAGCCACTACCCCCATAATCCCCCCCACCCCCCACCAGGCCACCCGGATCGGTAGGTTTGCACTACCACCGTTTGGCCGCAACCTCAAGAAATCACACAAAAAGTTTATGCAACCAAAATATATCACAACCCTTCGACAGTCATTCAAACATTACAATCAACTTCAAGAGTCTCAAGTCTAAAAAACGCAACAAAACAATCGACTCCTCTACATTTCCAAAGAACTTGACCAAACAGAGGCAGACACTTGGGGGCTCGTGGGTCTTTGCTCGAGGGGTCATGGTACATAATGCAGACATGAAGGATAAGAGAGTTAAAATCAAAGATACAATATGGCGGCCATATAAGGATTATACAATATATATTAAACCCGCGAGTGAAAACCAATAAAAAAAAATCACTACGACTCCTTATTGGGTTGGATAATCAAATCAGAGAACACAAACAGAATTAGGTTACACACAAAGAAGCCCAACAACTCTTTGATGGAACACCTCGATTTACTTTGGGAAGAACATCCTAGCCATCAGTCTTGTTCTTGCTATCATTGTTCGTATTAGCTGTGCATAATATTACACTCGTTTTAGAATTATTAACGGCTTGGTATGTCAAGGTTTTGTTACTACCCTGTTTTATCTTAAGTACTATCGGTGACATTAATAAATTGAAAAAAAAAGTATGGTTCATTAATTTATGAGATAATATATTTAAAATCGTGAATTTTACAATCACAACGTAATTGCAGAAGTAGCTTAAAAAGCTTCACCAAGACTCTAAACCTAGACTTTCTGTATCATGCTTAAAAGATAACAGTTGTGTAAGCTTGTTGTGTTCTTTTCGTGGAAGGATTTTGATGAAATATCAAAAACTATATGATTAAACTGTTAAAGTAAATGAATTGTTTAATTAAAAAAATGAATTAAACACTTAATTATGTAATAATTTTTAATACTTGACTAAATATTAAATTTTAATATTTTACACTTGAAATGAGTTATGAGAAATATATTAAAACACGTGGGCATTCTTGCAATTATCCAACTGACACGGCAACTCCCAAAGAAGGATCTGAAAACTCACGCAGAACGCTAGTGGCTTGAGGGGAGACGAGGACATGCGGATCGTGGCTTCAAACCATGGCAGGAGACGCAGCATGCGGGATGAACCTGGGCTAGATCGAGCGGCTCAACAAGATGCACTGCAGAGAGGGATCGTGGCCTCATAGCAGAGCAGTGCACTGCAGAGGAAAACGGATGAGCAGCTCACACAGGCAGACCCACTCACACGCGAAATGCTGGGCTGGAGGTGAACTAGTGCTGGGCTGAGACGCGAAACGCAGAAACTGGAGCGACGCAAAACGCAGGGATGAAATGCGCAACTGGAGATGCAAAACGCAGAAGGCTGGAACGGAAGGGACGCATGGTATAAAAAGAAAATTTTTAGCCGTGTGCCGTCTCTTATTCTTCGTTTTTTTTCACTTTCATTTTTAGGCTCTTTTCGGTAGTCTCAATTTTTTTTTTCTGGGTTTTCTTAGTTTGCCTTTTCTCGGAGGAGATTTTCGGTTTCAGACCTTTGTTTTCTTTAGAGGAATTTATTTTATCAGCTGTGGAGATTCTCGATTATTTCAGCAGTTTTGTTATGCACATAACAGTTTACTTATTTCAATTTCTATTTTGCTAATCTGGAGACAATAGGATAGATTTTTAGCTTGACATTCAAGAAATAACTCATAACTATTTAGGATTAGATTTTTTTTGATATTTTGTGCTTTTGATGATTAATTTAATGAATTATATTTTAATTTGCATCTAGAAAGAATTGGAGTTCTTTATTCTTGGTTTAGTTCAGTTGTAGACGTCAAGACACAATTGATACTTGAATGAATAACATGACTTTGATGGTTTTTTTTTACTATTTTATAGTTGTCATATAACTTGTCAAGTAGTTTTATTAGACTAAAAATTATGGTTCATTGCTATATTATTTGACCATAATTTTTAAGAATGAGAGAATGGTTGAGAGAAGATGAAAAAAGAAATAAATTCATCACCAAATCAGTGGACGAAAATTGCATCTCAAGTGTTTGTTTTATTGCTTCTTACAAGTTTAAGTCAATTTTCAGACATTTCTTCTAAACCTCTTAATTCTTAGTAATTTTAAAAACATAGATTCACATTTATTTTTAGTTTTACTCGTGTTAGAACTTTCAGAACAGTCAACAATTTCACTTTTAATTCAATCTATACTCCCTTAGTAAATAGTCACATTTTTGCGTCGATATAGATAGTGATCAACCTTTGAAATTTATTTCTCATTTCTCATTTTTTGTTTGTTTTGTTCATAGCTATATCTTTTAGTTTAATTTGTTTATCCTTTCGAAATT
Source organism: Juglans sigillata (assembly GCA_003123805.1). Classification (NCBI taxonomy): domain Eukaryota; kingdom Viridiplantae; phylum Streptophyta; class Magnoliopsida; order Fagales; family Juglandaceae; genus Juglans; species Juglans sigillata. The sequence continues at coordinate 5,511 of QEOY01009262.1, read as the reverse complement.
TCTTGTTATGTTAAACGGTAATATGTTGTCTTACGAATATGAAATGTTTGGTTAATTCTTATTGTCCCTGTGAATTCGATTTTGAGATTTACCCTTATATTATTTTGACAACTTCTACACTTGGAAGTCAAAATTAAAAGATGATCAGATTTAGAGGACAAGCTTCAACCAAGTGGTCCTTTCTATCCATTGGGGCTTGCAAAGGATCCCAACCAGGCACTAATTCTAAAGTTGAAGGTGATTAAGAAGGCTAATTAAAGCTACCACGTTTTCTATTTGGGATATTTCCTTCAAGCTTATGTTCTCCTAGAAGGTCTAGCAGAAGATAAGTGTTAGGTTTACATGATATAAATTTTATACAAAAAAGTTTACACGTTGATATTACTTAATAAAATATGTCAGATATATTTTACAATTTTATAAATCTCACTAAACTACATCAGTATATAAACTTTGAGAAAACTTTGGAACAACCCTGTTGTTGTTAGGCGAAAAATAGCCCACCGACGGGCTGGCTATACGTAAGATGAAGGGCGTGTAGCACAATAGAAGGAAAACAACTTATTTCGTTTCCTTCCCTTTCCCCACTCTGCTTCCTCCAAAACCTTCCAACCACTTTCTTTTCCTGCGCTTTCTTATGCCGCTCCCAACCACAGACGACCAAATCTCTCATTCACTACTAAGGCTTCTGAAATTTCATCGCAGAATGGTGAGGCCGAAAAGGCAAAGTTCGCTCAGGTTCTCTCTCTTTTTTTCTGGATTTTCCTATCAACACTAAAGTTCAACTGTGCGCCATTTGGTAGCTCAGAGAATGAATCAATATAAATTTCTTTTAATCATTCCTTTTATATCATTTAGATTTTTTATTTTCTTTTAACTTTCTTTGGATAATGTGTTATTGTACTCGCATAAACAATCATTGTTTTGTTTTGAGAAGTAGGGTTTTAAAAATGTCAATAAATCAGCATTAATAAATTTCAGTAGATATCTGACCTGCATGATGTGTTCTACCACATTTAAATTATATTTGATGGGAAGATGAAGTAACTTGCATGATGTTGTAGGTGGCAAAAAGGTTGGAGAACACTTCAAGGCAGTTTAAGAGATTTGGCACCACAGGCTTTTGGGCACAATTTGTGTCCACTGTTGTGCCGCCGGGGTGTGGGTTCGAATAGGAAGAAAGGGGTTTAGGGGGAATGGAGTGTGTTATTCAGGTGTAGTAGGATGCATGGTAATGGTGCCAACATGTTGACGTGTCGCATTTTGATTAGAGGACTAATTTTCTAAAATAACCAGATGGCTGGTCTCTAGGTTTTCTCATAAACTTTATTATCAATCTCATTAAAAGGCAATCAAGGAAAAATGGATAAAATATTAAAATTCATGGATATGAAAGAGTTGAGGAGAAAATGCTCTTTTTCAAATAAATCTTGGGAGGACAATGGGGTTTTTTTAATTTTTGGGACAAGAAAATTTACTTTTGTAAATTTATTTTAAGAAAATTAAGAGAATAGAAAGCTAAAGGAAAAATGCATTTTTCAAAATACTTTTGGAGGACGATGGGGTTAAATCAAGGAGAGGATAACTACATTTCAAAGAACTTTGAGTGATCCATCCGAAGATTGTATAGGAGTATATATATGCACTCTCATCTTGTTTTCTTAAATCCAGCCCAACTTTGTCATATGGGTCCAATCCCTTGACTCTCACATGGGCCTTTTAAATATAAATATCATGGGGCGAAATCATTATTTTAAGAATGATGTTGTATAGTATATCCTCGTTGGGTTTTCATTATTATGTAATGATATAGTATTGTCTACCAATCCCTAGATCAATGCAAAATTTTTAAATAATAAATTCAATGTTGATGGACAATTATCCATCAACATAATAGGATACGAGCACAATGACACTATGACATAGTTTGATTTGCAAAAATACATATCTAATACGAATAAGTTATATCAATCATATCCTTAATTAATAGCTATATTAATGATAACATCATGATTTTGATAATTGATATTCATAACCATAACAGATAATTAATGTATATATACTACTACTTTTCATTTTATACCCAAGCATCTAATATAAATTATTAAGATTACAAAATAAAACTCATCTAAAGATAAAAAAAAATGGCACCNAGCACAATGACACTATGGCATAGTTTGATTTGCAAAAATACATATCTAATACGAATAAGTTATATCAATCATACCCTTAATTAATAGCTATATTAATGATAACATCATGATTTTGATAATTGATATTCATAACCATAACAGATAATTAATGTATATATACTACTACTTCTCATTTTATACCCAAGCATCTAATATAAATTATTAAGATTACAAAATAAAACTCATCTAAAGATAAAAAAAAATGGCACCAACCCTCCTTTGCATCTGTACCTTATGGCATATATCCTCCGGCCCTACCTACTATACGATAATCTACAAACCAACTGCAAGAAAGAGATTCAAATAATATTTTTGGAGATGGGAAAATGATAAAGTACATGAACAAGTGATGGGAAGGTGTACATGAATTCTTTTCTAATCTATATATAGTTGTAGTAATTCATCGAATTTATATTATTTGTATTTCATATAATAAAGTGAGCATTAAATTTGGGGTGGAAGGGGGGGCGATGAAAAGGACATGTGAAATGGAATTAAGCAGCATATATAACAACCTTAATGCTGACGGGCATAACAACCTTATATCCAAAACCACAATATTATTAATAAATAGTCCATTAAAAAACAACAACTTTATGTAACATGCACGATATCAATAGGTTGCAGTCACTTGTCTGTCTCTCTAGCTGTCTATCTTGTTAATCAAGAATCGCCCTAAGTTCACCTTATGACGCAAAAACGACATGGTAGCTAGCAATACCTCTATCCCCGGCCCCCTCCTCTCCCTTTATAAGCGTGCGTTGGCCAGTGATCTTCCAATATGACTGCAACAAGCTAGAAAGCAAGCAAGACCAGGACAAATTAATAAGCTGTACGTTTGATATTTGAGATCGAGCACACATACTGAAAGTTCAGTGTGAGAAAAATGGATTCTTGGGTTCGAGTTCTTGTTCTTTTGGTGTGCCTTTTTCCAGCCTTCATAGAGTGCAGGGTTCGCCACTACAAGTTCAATGTAAGTAGCTAGATTGATTAATTCTTCTTCTTCCCTCATTCTGAATAGATTTATCATTCATGTTTTGATAGATAATATTTCATCAGGTACTGTTACGTTAATCTTGTCACGTTTCACTTCATTTGAATGGAAAATTAGTCTATCATCATGATTAATTACACATGATCAATCCTATGATCATCACCTAATTAAAGAAAATAAAAGTCAAAATAAGTACATGGAAGGTACACCCACCTTCTAGTTGTTACCACATTAACCACAGCTAGTACGCGCATTAGTAATACATCCCACTTAATTTGATCTAACACCAACTTGATCAGGAAATTGATCTTTTAATGTTGCAAAATATATATCTAAATTGTACGTTGACTCCTATGCTAATTCTGGTTAATTAACCTCATGTGAATTAGGTGGTGATGAAGAATTCCACCAAACTGTGTTCGACAAAGCCCATTGTGACAGTAAATGGGCAGTTCCCTGGACCAACCCTTTATGCTAGGGAAGATGACAATGTGCTTGTGAAGGTCGTCAACCATGTCAAATACAATGTCACCATCCACTGGTAAATTAAACTATCTACTTAATTCGCCAGTACTTTATATTACTCAAATTCCTGTAGAGATCCAAATCTTGATTACATATTTGATTTGATTTTTTTTTAATTTTTGCAGGCATGGTATTAGGCAACTCCGAACAGGGTGGTCAGATGGTCCAGCATATATTACTCAATGTCCAATCCAGCCAGGGCAAAGTTACGTGTACAATTTCACCATAACTGGCCAAAGGGGCACACTTCTCTGGCATGCACATATTCTTTGGCTAAGGGCGACGGTCCATGGTGCCTTGGTCATCTTGCCTAAGCTTGGTGTGCCATATCCCTTCCCGAAACCCCACAAGGAAATCGTTGTTGTATTAGGTGTGGATAATTAAAAATAACATCCATTTCCAGCTAGCTTTGTTAACAATATTATAATATGATGCCCCGGTACAAATAACTTTTAATTCACGACACTTATAAGAGCATGAATATATATATATATATGAATTGCAGCTGAATGGTGGAAATCGAATACCGAAGCTGTGATCAACCAGGCTCTTAAGGGAGGATTAGCACCAAACGTCTCGGACGCTCATACCATTAACGGCCATCCAGGGCCAGTTCCCAACTGTTCCTCACAAGGTACGTACGTACATATATAATAAAGATATTCATGAAACTTGTTGTATATATGATTAGTTGTAAAAGCTTTTGGCCAACTTTTCTTTATCATTTGTAGGTGGGTTCAAGCTGCCAGTGCAAAATGGTAAGACCTACTTGCTACGCATAATCAACGCTGCGCTCAATGAGGAGCTTTTCTTCAAAATTGCTGGGCACCAGCTCACCGTTGTAGAAGTGGATGCTACCTACGTGAAACCAGTGAAGCTTGACACAATAGTGATTGCCCCTGGCCAAACCACTAATGCTCTTATAACGGCTAATCGAAACTCTGGCAAGTACTTGGTAGCTGCTTCTCCATTCATGGATTCGCCCATCGCCGTCGATAACCTCACTGCAACAGCCACTTTGCACTATTCAGGCACACTTGCTAGTGCCTCAACAACTCTTACTACTCCACCTCCACAAAACGCCACTGCAGTTGCAAACAAGTTCATAAATTCTCTACGAAGCCTTAATTCGAAAAAATACCCCGCCAAGGTACCATTGAAAGTTGATCGTAAACTTTTCTTCACCGTGGGGCTAGGAATCAACCCATGTCCGACATGCAAAGCCGGTAATGGAAGCCGGGTGGTGGCCAGTATCAACAATGTCACATTTGTCATGCCCACCACTGCCCTACTTCAAGCACATTACTTCAACATTCGTGGGGTGTTCACCACCAATTTTCCTGGTAACCCGCCACATCTGTTTAACTATACTGGCACTCCACCATCAAGCTTACAGACCACAAATGGCACAAAAGTTTATAGGTTACCTTACAACTCCACAGTTGAACTTGTCATGCAAGACACTGGTATCATTGCCCCTGAGAACCATCCAGTACATCTTCATGGGTTTAATTTCTTTGCCGTTGGTAGGGGCCTTGGGAATTATAACCCAAAGACAGATCCTAAAAAATTTAACCTGGTCGATCCCGTTGAGAGGAACACCATTGGTGTGCCAACTGGTGGATGGGTAGCAATCCGATTTCGTGCATATAATCCAGGTACCACGTTGAGTCAGGGCATGACAGTTTTAAGTTCTGACAGCTTACACTATTTCTTCCATTTTTTTCGCATTTATTGGTTTGAAGATAGTTTTTTCTCATTAGTTTCCTTTTACCTTCTAACTATAGCTTGTTAACTTAA
>QEOY01009260.1:507913-551981 GCA_003123805.1 Juglans sigillata | reverse complement strand
ATAGATGTGGCCCAAAGAAAAAGAGTGCTAACAAATGTGCATGATTTTTTTTGCAGCAAAAATATTTTCTCTCCGTACAAAACTATGTATTTTCTCTCCATAAATACATCTTTTGATGAGGTTTGTGGGGCGTTCTGAGGTTGATTAGAGCGTATAGGATATAAGTTATTGATCATGGGGGGTCTGATAAGATTAGTCATTGAATAAAAAACCTTTGTTGTGATGAAGGAGGGAGGCTCGGTGCTCATTTCAGAAAGGAGTTGGCAAGTAATGAAGGAGTTAAGACTTCGGAAAGCTGTGGTGAAATGGTTTATCAGGACCTTGGAGGAAAGCTTGAGGAGGGGGATGAAGGAGTTGTATGCGCTGACAAGGGAGGGTGATAGAAGTTTTATAGCACAAAGGTGCTCAAATGCCCGAGGAAGATTTATGGCGATGGTGGAGTATGGTTGAGGTGGAAGACGTAACTTCATCTTCTTCCTGGAAGATTTGGAAGGGAGGGGATGGAGGAGAATGGCTGCTGTGCTGTGAGAGATCTCCTTGAATGAACAAAGTGTGATGTACAGAGGAGGATGCTCACAGAGGCTATCAGAGGTGAGGCCTAGTATGCAGTCTCGATCATATAGGGACACATTGGTGCAGACGAAGGTGTCGGTGTAGCCTAGGGAACATAACAGAAGTGGAGCTACAAACATTGCGTGCACAGTACTATTGCAGAGGGAAGAAGGTGGTGCTAGGTCTTGTGTCGGCTTGTCAAAAAATGGCGTGCACAATACGCTACATAGAATGCAAGACCAATTGATGGCATTGCAGGAGCAAGTCGGTTTACTAGTACGGTGCGTTGAGGAGGGAGGTGAGGTGGGCCTGGGCCTAGGACATGTCCATGAGAGGGTCAATTGGCAGGGGCGTAGGTCTGGTCCAGAAGGGAGGATAAAGCCCGTGGGGCAACTACTGAGTACGTTGGCTAAGGGCAATGGGCCAAAGCCTTGCGGGGCCAAAGCTTGTGGGGCCTTTCAAGGGCAAAGGCAAACTCCAGCCAGCCCGTGAAGCCCATCTCGTGGGGAGAGCTAGACGTGATGCTGGCCCATCCACCATCAGGTGGCAGTAGAGGGAGAAGTCGGAGAAGCCCTTGATCCCAGCCAAGAAGTTGCCAACAACGAGCCAGCAGGTGGAGACAACATCGATAAGGTCGTTGGAAGACACTGAATTCGCTAGAGATTGTAGCTGGGGATAACGTCTCTGTAGCAGAACTTTGGGTAGATTCTCAGGCTAATCTTGGACAGACAATGTCGATGGACAGAGGGGCTGAGCCTCCTCTTGAGATTCCATCGGCAACATTGTCGACGATTGCATAACAACCTCTGGAAGTAGCCTGAGTCCTATTTTCAGAGACAACGTATGGGGGGGNATGGATTGGGTTTACCTTGGGGGGCGTTTTGGTGATGTGGGATAGAAGGGTCATGGAGAAATTGGAGGAATTTATTGGTGAGTATATTGTGGCATGTTCCTTGGGGGGGGGGGGGATCCGATACCTCTAAAATACCTACTGCCAAACGTGACTAGTGTCTTTGAGTGGGTGCTACATAAAGTAAAGGAGATCCAACACTATGTTGGAATCGAGTGCAAGGGTTTTGAGGAACAATTCATGGCTTTACTAACAACCATTGAAGTTGGACAATGTCAGTTGAAGAAGTCAGATTCTAAAAAACAACAGGGGCTAGAGAGGCTAACATGGTCTCTTGAAGTTCTAGTAGATATAGAGCTAAGGGGCGGGGATCAACTCCATTTTTATGAAGCCCAAGATTGTATCTTGGAATGTCCGTGGGCTCAACGTGGCAAATAAACGTCTTCGGGTGAAAAACATACTTCGTGAGTGGAAGGCGGACTTAGTGTGCTTACAGGAAACCAAGCTGAAATTTATCTCTAGGAGAGTGGTTAGGAGTTTATGGAGCTGTACTTACATGGATTGGGTTTACCTTGGGGGGCGTTTTGGTGATGTGGGATAGAAGGGTCATGGAGAAATTGGAGGAATTTATTGGTGAGTATATTGTGGCATGTTCCTTTAGGAATGTTGATGATTATTATCTATGGGCTTTTGCTGGTATTTATGGATCAAATTTAGACAACAACAGAATAATGTTATGGGAAGAACTTGCTGGAATTCATAGTTGGTGGAACTTACCATGGTGCATAGGTGGTGACTTTAATGTCATAAGGTTTCCTAGCAAATGATCTAGAGATAGCAAATTATGACCAGCAATGATAGAATTTTCAGAGTGTATTTTTGACTTGGGATTGATGGATATTCCTCTCATGGGTGGTGCCTATACGTGGTCCAATAATCATAAGTGGTTCAAATTGGATAATTTTTAGTATCACCAAAGTTGGAAACTCACTATCCAGAGCTTTATTAAAAGAGGCTTCCTCGTCTATGCTCGGATCATTTCTCATTATTACTAGATTGTGGAGGTATTCAGGGAGGGCGTTGGTATTTTAAGTTCGAAAACATGTGGCTAAACACTGAAGGTTTTGTGGAAAGGGTTATACAATGGTGGGATTCTTATCAGATTGATGGCACCCCTAGTTTCATTTTTGTGGGTAAATTGAAATCTTTAAAAAATGATTTAAAGTTATGGAACACTCAATCATTTGGTGATGTAGGATATCGTAAAAAGTACATGCTGGAGGAGCTTCAGAAGGTAGAGAGGACTCAGGAGGGGAGGGCTCTTTCTATGAAGGAAGCATCTCGGAAGGCTGAGCTAAAGGCCGAATTAGAAAGGGTTGTTACTGGTAGGGGTGATACCCGCATGGTGCGGGGTGGCCACCCCGCACCATGCAGGGTTTGGGGGTTTTTCCCTCGCCCCCCTCCCCAGTGCCGGGGGGTGGGGGAAAAAATCCCATCCGCCCCGCCCCCGCTTAGGCACCACATTGAGTTTAAAAAAGATTTTTTTGGTCTAAAAATATTTTTTTAGACCCAAATTATAATATAATTTAAATAATAAATTAAAATTTATAAATATAAAAAAAACTTAAACTCATTTGAGTTAGGGATCTGGATCCCAAACTCATCTCAACTCATCATTATAACTTTTTCAAATCCCAACACAAAATATAATAACAATTCAACTTTTTCAAATCCCAAAATAATAATAATATTAAAAAATAATATTCTAACAATATTTTATCATCTCAACTCAACTTAACTCAACTCACTTCAACATCCAAACATACCTTTAGAGTTTGGATTGATTTGGCATCCTAGACCAACCTTTATATAGGAGGCCAAGACAATCCAATAACTAGAATATAATTTTAAGTCTTTAATAAATTGTATATATTTATATACAATATATTTATTTATATATATATATAAAAAAAAATTTATATGTGGAGTGGGGGGCGGGCTCCCAGTGGGGTCATCTCGCCCCCCGGCCCCCCCCCTTGCTAGGCCCTCTCTATGCGGGGTGGGGGAGCCCGCCCCCGCATGCGCGGAGCGGGGTAACCCGCCCGCCCCTGCGGGGGCGGGGCCCCGCTGCCCACCCCTAGTTACTGGAGGAGATCTCTTAGTGTAAAAAATAAGAGCTTTTTGGTTGAAAGAAGGGTACCGTAATACAAAATTCTTTCATAGAGTGGCCAACTTCCATAGGAGAACTAACACCATTGAGATGCTGAAAATAGATGGAGTGGACTGTATGGAGGCTCCTGTAATTAGGGAGCATATTGTGGGATTTTTTGAACAGGTGGGATGGTGGCCAAAACTCGATGGACTAGCCTTTGAGCCCATTGATCCACAATAGGTTTCGTGGCTGGAGTGGCCTTTTGAGGAACTAGAGGTCCACAATGTGGTCAGGAGAATGGTTAAAGATAAAGCATTTGCCCCTACGGCTTTTCCATGGGATTTTTTCAATCTTATTGGGATGTGGTGAGGGCGGATTTAATGAAAGTGTTCCAAGAATTCTTTTCAGTCTGAAAATTTGAGAAAAGCCTCAATGCCACATTTATTGCACTCATTCCTATGAAGATTGGGGCCTCAGAGGTGAAAGATTACCGGCCCATTAGCCTGATGAATGGGATTTATAAGAATATTTGTAAGGTGGTTGCAAATCGTTTAGGAGAGATTTTGGGGAGGATCATTACAAAACCCCAAATGCTGTTGTTAAAAATAGGCAAATTCTGGATTCAGTTTTCATTACTAACGAATGCCTAGACAATAGGCTAAAATCTGGCTAGCTGGGAATCCTTTACAAGTTAGATATGGAGAAGGCGTATGATCATGTGAACTGAGAGTTCTTACTCTATGTGCTTGGGAGGTGCGGTTTTGAGGAGAAATGGTGCTCGTGGATTAGATGGTGAATTTCAACTGTGAGGTTTTCCGTATTGGTGAACGGCTGCCTACATGGTTTCTTTAATAGCTCTCGAGGTCTAAGACAAGGAGATCCTTTGTCTCCACTCCTATTTGTTCTTGTCATGGAGACACTTAGGCCTCGTTTGTATTCGTAACCCATCTCAACTCATCTCATCTCATCATTACAACTTTATCAAATTTCCACACAAAGTATAATAAACAATTCAACTTTTTCTAATTTCAAAACAACTTTTTCAAATTTTCACACAAAATATAATAAATAATTCAACTTTTATTCTACTATTCACAAACCATCTCAACTCATCTCTGAATCCAAACCACTCCTTAGTAAAATGATTCTAGCCATGGTGAATAGTGGCTTTATCGAGGGATTCTTGGTGGGTAATCCTAATAGGGGCACCATTAATCTATCTCACTTATTGTTTGCAGTTGATACACTGATTTTCTTTGAGGCAGAACAAAACCAAATTCAAACATTGAGGGCATTATTACTTTGTTTTGAAGCGGTTTCCGGGTTAAAAGTGAACTTTGATAAATCTAAGTTCTTCTATAATCAAAAAATCATGCACGTTGAAGTACTTAATAAAGTTATCATTGCTTTGATATTACGTTTGCCTTTTTCTACACATTCTGATTAATTTCCTATCGGGACCAATTTTGTAAGCAATGTCCAGATCTGCTAGTTTGTGATTAGCCTGACAATTTCTATTCTTGAAAAAGTGTCTGGACAAATCTTTCTTGTTTGAAATTGGGGTTCAAACTCCACAAGCAGTCTTAGACCTTCAAACTGTCTATCCTGAATCTGAATTTATATAGTAGAGTAATATACTTATGAATGAATAGATCTTGAATCCACCTGCACATGACCAGAAGTCATGCCTACTTGGAGCACATGAAATGTTTCTCGAAATATATAATTCTTTGTTTGATCAGCTTGGAGACGCTCGGTAATACCCATTCCCCATTGGCCCGTTTCTCTAAATATATAATTCTGAAAAATAAAAGTTGCTTCTCTCAAGTTTTCAAATTAGAAGGAAAAAATGTGATTAAAATGTAATATACATTGCATTTAAAAACCCACGTGAGATAGATAGAATTCTAAAAAATCAATGGCTTAGGATATTTCTGGGGTATGTGTGTAATTAGGCACGTTGCATTTGGTGAAATCCATATGATTTTGGATCTTTCTGGAGCTACATTTGGATTCTTCAATGTATTCATTTCCTGTTTTTCTAGAATGTCTTTTGAGTTATTGAATTTCTTACTTTTAGCTATATCTTGCAATATCATTTTGTTTGATTTATTTTTAAAGAGGTTGAGGGTATATCGTTTTTCATACTCGTTTGTTGAAGGTCCATACAAAGAATATTGAAATACCCACCAACAAGGACTTTGAGTGGAGATGAGAGGCAGCTACTATGGAAATTCCGTTTCTCATTGATGTCTGAGAAAAGGGCTCTCACAAAGTTTCTCCGATGTGTTGAATGGAGTGATGTTCAGGTAAACCTTTTTTTTCTATCTTTTTTTTTTTTTTTTTTTGGTATGTAAAAACATTTTATTGATAGTAGTAAATAAGCATAGCCCAAGTACACAGGAGATGTACAAACAGCACGTACCTAGTTACATAATAAGGAGCTAGAAAGTGATACAAGAAAGTCATTGAAACAAGTTCCAGTAAGTACACAAGAGGATGTCCAAAGAAAAGTATGGAGGAAGAAACTTCTTAGCTCATCCGGAGAACTCTCCTTATCTTCAAAATTTTGACCATTCATTTCTATCCATAAACACCACATGATACAAAGAGGAATCATCTTCCATACATCCCTCAATATGTGAATTGGCCCTACATCTTTGTCAACGTGCAAACAAATCGACCACCCTCTTGAGCATTACCCAAACAATTCCCGTTCTATTATATATTAACGTTCTTGCCACCTCATAGTGAAGTAAGAGATAATCCACTAACTTCCCTTTCTTCTTACACATATAACACCAATCCATTATTACGAGACCCCTCTTTCGCAAATTATCCAACGTCAAAATTTTCCCAAGAGATAATGTCCAACCAAAGAAAGCAATCTTAGGCGGCACCTTACTTTTCCAAATAGACTTCCAAGGGAACGAAGCATGATTTTGAGTCTTGACTTGACAAAACCTTTCTTTTCCAAATAGACTTTCAAGCCTTTTTTTTCTCTCTCTTGTAGTACTCTTGTTCTCCTTCATCCTAAGCAGCAGTATGGGGACCGTAGTATGGGAGAATCACGATTTTCATTCACTTTATTTCCCAACCATGAGCCGTTCTCAAAAACCTGACATTCCAATGGAAAGAACCATTGGAACACACCACCAAGTCAGCCACCATGGCCCCTGTCACTCAAAATCTGGTAAAGAGTGGAAAAAACATGCTTAAGAGCCCTAGTAGCAAACATTATGCCAAAAAAAAAAAAAAAAAAAAAAAAAACACCATGGCCTCTTCCAACCGCAAATCTGAAAAAGTTGGAGAACCTCTCCCAACCGGAACGAATATTTCTCCACAACCCCACTCCATGTGCCCCCTTCACTTCATTAGAACACCAACCCTTCTAATACTCATGTGTTTTGAATCTATAACTACCCTCCACAAACCCTCTCCTTCCCGGTGATATCTTCACAACCATTTCTCCAAAAGTTCTTTATTGAAGATCCTCAAATTATGCACCCCCAAGCCACCACAAGGTATCGGAGAAAAAACTTTTTTCCAACCAATAAGGTGACATTTGGCTTCTCCCCAATACCTCCCCAAAGAAAATTACAAAAGGATTTCTCAATATGAGAGGCCACACTTGCAGGTAACGGAAATAATGAAAGAAAGTATGTAGGGAGTTGGATAAAGTACTTTTGATAAGATTTACTCAACCACCCTTTGACAAATAAATTCTTTTCCAATCTGTCAACCTTCTATCAATTTTTTCTAACACACCCTCCCAAATAGATTTTGCCTTAAAAGCAGCCCCTAATGGGGAGACAAAGGTATTTCAATGGAAGCAAAGAAACCTTACAGCCCAAAATGTTTGCCAATCCCTGAACATTATTCACAATACCCACAAGAACCATTTCAGACATCAAAAGATTCACCTTCAGGCCCAAAACAATTTCAAAACAAAGTAATAGAACCCTCAAATATTGAATATGACCGACCAAAATTTGGCTCACAAAAAATTAAGACCCCGTTTGGATTCAGAGATGAGATGAAAGTTGAATAAAATATTATTTTTTAATATTATTATTGTTTTGGAATTTGAAAAAGTTGAATTATTTATTATATTTTGTATGAGAATTTGAGAAAGTTGTAATGATGAGTTGAGTTGAGATTACTTCTCAATCCAAACGGGGCCTAAGTATCATCAGCAAAGAGAATGTGAGAAATATTAACACCTCCAACTGAAAAACCAGAAAGAAAACTTCCATTAACAGCTGCTACCAACATACGACTGGGTGCATCCATAACAATAACAAATAGAAAAGGGGAGAGGGGGTCCCCTTGTCTTAGTCCCCTAGAGCTATTAAAAAATCCCTCCGGCGCATCATTCACCAAAACCGAGAAACGGACAGTAGGAATACAATGCCTAATCCACGAAATCGATCTTTCCCCAAAGCCACGTCTCCCAAGTAAATAACACAAAAAATCCCAATTACAATGATCATATGCCCTCTCTATATCTAGTTTGCAAATGATCCTAGGTATTCTTGTGTTGATTCTACTTTCCCATTAGCAATAGAGCAATGCTAGATACAGTCTCCATTTAGGGACTGCAATACAAGCCTAGGCTATTTTAACTTTAAAATTTTTTAAAATTACAAAATTATCCCTTCTAAAATTATGTTCTCTCTCATTTTATAATATGCCTGCACATGCAGTCCCCACTTGAGGACTGCAAATAGAATTTCTCTTTGCAATAAGAACTGAATCCAAAATTTGTCTTCCCTTCACAAAAGTATTTTGGGGTTTTGATATAATGCTATGCATAACGACACTCATAAGGTTGGCAAGGACCTTTGAGAGTATCTTGTACACCCCATTAACGAGACTAATGAGTCAAAAATCCTTCACCGCCATTGCCCCAATTCTCTTAGGGATAAGGGAAATAAAATTTGCATTAAGACTTTTTTTCGAATTTTCCAAATGACTAAAGCTCGTGAAAAACCTTCATAATATCCTCGCCAATCACATCCCAACAATCATGGTAGAAAGCCATAGAGAACCCATACGGACTCGGGGTTTTATCCTTAGCCATCCCACGAATCACCTGAAAAACCTCATCTGCCTAAAAAGATCTCTCCAACCAAATAGAGCTTGATTGATTGATAGTCTTGAGGGGCAAGCCATCTAGTTTGGGTCTCCAAGGGAATTTTCTGTAAGAAGATCTGCATAGAAGTAGACAATATGACTCTTAATAGCATCATGATCTGAGCAAACCTGTTCATCGACCTGAAGCATCTCAATTGCATTATTCCTACGATGAGAATTAGCCACCCGATGGAAGAATTTAGTGCATCTATCCCCTTCTTTCAACAAAAGTGCTTGTGATTTCTGGCTTCACGAGATTTCTTCCATTAAAAGCACCATTTTCAATCTCCGAAGTGATAGCTAATTTCCTGCAAGATTCCTCTAAAAGAGGAGCGCTCATCTCCCTACCCTCCAAAACCTGTAAATCCTCAAAAAGGGATCATTTTTTACTATCAACTTGTCCAAAGAAATCTGCATTCCACTTTTTCAAATCCCTCTTCAATGCTTTGAGTTTCCTGGCCAAAATAAAGCTTGGTGAGCCCTCTAAGAGACACAAGGACCACCACGGCCTTACTTTCTCCACAAAGCCTTCAACTTTCAGCCACATATTTTCAAACTTGAAATATCTATTACCCTCATGACTGCCCCCACAATCATGTACGATGGGGAAATGTTTCAAATATATTATCTTGGGGATCACGTGGGTTGAAAACAGGCGCCACAGAATATCACTGGATACAAATTCAAACTAAAATTATGCACTGGGTACTCAGCTGTTAGATGAAGCTTTACAAGATTCTCATGCTGATACTGATGTCTCTGCAGGAAGCAAAACAGGCATTGGAATTGATGGGTAGGTGGGAAATGATTGATGTTTGTGATGCACTGGAGCTTCTTTCTCC
This sequence comes from Juglans sigillata, assembly GCA_003123805.1. NCBI lineage: Eukaryota > Viridiplantae > Streptophyta > Magnoliopsida > Fagales > Juglandaceae > Juglans > Juglans sigillata. The sequence continues at coordinate 542,449 of QEOY01009260.1, read as the reverse complement.
TGTTTTTGAAAGTGAAGAGGTAGGTGCCTGTGAAAGATGTGGTCTTTGCTTAATAAATTTGTCAATTAGTTGTTGAAAAAAGTATAAAGCTCTCCAACTCTCTCTATGAATGGCTATGAACACTTGCATGCATGTACATTTAGTTATTACTTTCATTTGACCACTTCATCTAATAGTTAAAGGGCTCAGTTTTGATTGATGTTACCCTGTTTCCCATGTTGCTGACAGTCTAGTATTGAATACTACACTGATCACAGTTTTTTAACGTACTAACATATTTTCTTTGATATTCCACCTTAAGACCAGTTGTTGTGGGTTATCACTTGAAAGCAAAAATCTGCGCCTTATAATTGGCGCATGTTGAACTAAGTAGACTATTGTGAAAGCTCATTTGAATTTACTTGCTTGACATCCATATAACAGCTGAAACAAAGATAAAGATGAGGTCTTCATTTCATTTTAGTGATGCATTTTCCAATTGCACTCATGTTTTTCCTAATTGTAATCCCTCTTCACAGGTACGTGCATATGCCGTTAGCATTCTTGAAAGGGCTGATGATGAAGAACTCCAGTGTTATTTACTTCAACTTGTTCAGGCTCTTCGATTTGAGCGTTCTGATAAATCTCGCCTCTCTCATTTCCTTGTGCAACGTGGTATGCGCCCTTTGTATATTTTGCATATGGGAGCGTGGGTGTATGAATGCATGTTTAAGTGCTACACATTGCTGTTAAATTGTTTGTAGTACCTGACAGTACCCCATGAACTTTGACAGCATTGCGCAATAGCGAGTTTGCTAGCTTTCTTCGCTGGTACGTTGCTGTGGAACTTTATGAACCTACGTATGCTAAACGTTTCTACAGTACCTATGAGATTCTGGAAGAGAATATGATGAAGGTTTGAGTTATCACATCAGTAGTTCTGTACTTTTTTGGTTTCTAGATGATAAAGTTCTCTTAAATCTTTCTATCTGCATTCAGAACTTATAACATTTTGGAACATGCAAGTATCTTGTATATGTCCTGTTTACTTGGGCTATACCTACTTTTCTTGTTAATAAAATTATACTTTACGGATAAAAAAAAAAAGAAAAAAAAGAAAAAGGATTGAAGTTGAAAATATTTGTTTAAGAGTGTTCATTGTCATTTATGATTGTTCTGCATGGAACATTTTCCCTATCACATGTAGCTGAGCTATTAAAGTGGTGTTACCCGATGAATTTTTTTTTTTTCCTTTTTTGATCAGTTGTATTACCCTATGCATTTCTGTCACATCAAGCTTGATGGTGTGAAGTGAGTTTTTACTTGTTGAGATTGTTCAAGTTTTTGTTTGCAGTGTATAATTTTATCCACTTTATAGCAGTTGGCAGGCAGTGTAAATGGAGATGAAGACGGATTTAAATTGTGGCAAAGTTTGGTGCGTCAGACAGAATTGACTGCCCAATTGTGTTCGATTATGAGAGATGTAAGAAATGTACGTGGTAATACACAGAAGAAGATCGAAAAGCTTAGACAGCTGCTTTCTGGTCTTCTTAGTGAACTTACCTATTTTGAAGAGGTATATCTTTGATTGAAGTATCCTTTACCTGTTGTTCAAGTCATCTGTTAAACCTATTGAAGCTTAATTAGTTTTGTCAAGGGTAGTGAGGTGAACCAAGGTGCCACTTAAGCCTTGAAGAGAAGCACATTTAGTGAGGATTGCTTTTCGCGCTTAGTTACTTGCATAAGTTCTAGGCACTTGAGCATGTGCCTCTTTAAAGTTCCAATACTTCAAAGATGGACGGACCATAGTGAGGTGGATTTTAAACTTGAGCCATGGGATATAATTTTTCAGGCGTATGAAAGTGGGTTGTTTGTTGTGTCATATCAAGTCAGAAAAGGGCCTAAATGCAAAAACAATGAAGGACAAAAGCAGATCACATATTTTAGAAATCAGCTTTATCCGGTAGTCACAGGGTCACGTGATAATAATATTCAAGTGCTGTTTTTTTCACATATGTAATATTCCAAGCAGTATATTAGTTCATTATATGCATGCTAACTATGCTTAGAACTGGGAGCCTTCACTTGGGTAAGCTCCTTTTTGGTGCCTCACGCCTCGGGCAATGCAGGACTTGGGGACTTGGGGCCACCTTTCTTCTTTGGCAACATTATTCTTAGTTAGCATGTTTCTGTTTTATCTAGTCAATTATTCCCAGCTCCAAAACTTTTATTAGTTCTAACATTAAGCCCCGTTTGGATAGTGAAAATGTTTCATCTCATTTCATTATTACAACTTTTCAAAATTTTCACACAAAATATAATAAACAATTCTATTTTTTCAATTCCCAAAACAATAATAAAATTAAAAAATAATATTCTAACAATATTTTATTCAATTTTCAACTTTCATCTCATCTCAATCACTATCCAAATGGCACTTAAATGTGTTGGCCTGTTGCTTTTTGCAGCCAATACGATCACCACTGGCTCCAAATGTCCTCATTACTGGTATCGTGCCATCTGAGTCATCAATATTCAAAAGTGCATTGCATCCCTTGCGCCTGACTTTCCGAACGGCGAATGGTGGAAGTTGCAAAATCATATTTAAAAAGGGAGATGATCTTCGGCAAGACCAATGGGTAGTTATTAAACATATTCTCTCTCTCTCTCTCTCTCTTACTAGGTAAGATAACATTTTATTAAAACACCAATAGCGACGTCCATGGGGAATATCAGGAGATACACCTAAAGAAGAAAATTGAAAAGATTAAGAAGTTTTGGAAAAGGAAAATGAACTATGAGCAGCCATCCATTGACTTGGGTTATATGGATATCTGGTTCCTATAGGTTGTTCAAATGGTATCACTCATGGATCGGTTGCTTAAATTGGAAAATCTTGATCTGCAATTAACTCCATATAATGTGCTAGCAACTGGGCAAGATGAAGGCATGATGGAATTCATACCATCACGTTCTTTAGCACAGGTATTATTACCTTTGGAGATGCTTCATTGATATGAGAACTGCACTGCATGGTTCAATTAATGCTCATCGTTCCTTTTTGATAAGTTCAAATAAAATTGCTATCTATGCAAAACAGCTTCCAGAAAGACATGAGAATTTTTGTTATATATTTTTGGTTCCATTTAATTATTTATTGTTACTTTATCTGGGCAAGTGATGGAATTTCTTACAAAACCTGCTGACACTTAACAGAGAATCGACACCATTATTTGTTTAAAAGTCGCTTCATAGCTGCAAAACATGCGAACTTCTACTAATTTTGTAACCATGTTCACTATTTAGAGGCAGGATCCAGGGCATTTAGACAACTAGATTTACATGCTGTAAGTCCTTATACATGATGATCAACCCTGATATTCTTCAACCTCTGATTAAAAACTATTAGAATATATGATTTAATCATATACATACATACCTACACATACAGGTATATGTTGGATAATATTTAATGCATATCTTGGTTTTTGTTTAACAAACATAAACAGACAAATGCTTTAGAATATCTATTTTTATGGAGGAATCTTGAATGCAATCTTGAATAGCTTATTAGTGTTGATTATACATAAAAATACATATTAGTGCTGAGATTCATTTGGAAGATGGAGCAGCAGCACTTGTGTCTTAGTGTTATGACAAGACCAGTCCTGTAATGTCCTAATGGAAGGCCTAAACTACATGACCTATACTCCAAAAAGACTAGCCAATGATACAATTGGAGCCCCATTGAAACCTTATAAAGAGTAAGAACTTTTCCTTCCCAAGCAATGTGGGATCTCATTCACTACCCCTACCCTTATCCTTATCATATGGGATATCACAAGTCCTATATGTACTTAAAGATTATGAAAGTGGCTATGCTTTTGGTGGGCTGGGCAATGGATTTCTTGGCATGATTTGACTCAAACACATGCACATGTTTTATAAACTAATGATATTATTACTTCATATCTATCTTCTAATGGTTATCTTTGGAAAGGCATTGTAACTTTAGAACCTTAATCACAAGCATGGCACTAGTTGATTAGCAGTTACACTACACAGGTCCTTTTTTAGATACACCCTTGTTTAATTTTTTGCAATTNGGGGAGGGGGTGCCCCCACCCCGCACCATGCTGGTAGCACCCCTAAGTTACAATGCACAGGTCCTTTTTTAGATACACCCTTGTTTAATTTTTTGCAATTGTATCTGGAGGTTAGATTGCCTGAATACCTTTGTATGATAGAAAGTTCTATTCATTGGGTTCATATTATGCATTCCTTCTGCATCCAGATTCTCTCGGAGCATCGTAGCATTATAAGCTACCTCCAGAAATTTCATCCAGATGAGCATGGGCCTTTTGGCATTACAGCCACCTGCCTCGAAACATTTATAAAAAGCTGTGCTGGCTACTCCGTTATCACTTATATTCTGGGCATTGGAGACAGGTGAGCCTTTAAGGGTTGTGTTCAAATCTTGGTACTTGATTTAGGTATAAACTTGGTTTTTACTTTTTCCCCATATTGCTTTTTGATAAGTAAAAATATTGTATATATCAAAAGGAGAAACCAAGTACACTGAATGTATACAAGAAAACACCTTGCCCAAAATGACCCAAAAAGCCCCTAACGACCCAAAAAGTCCGTGAAAAAACAACCCAAAATACACCAGACCCGACCCCAACCTCTTGATTCCCGTAGAACTAAAACTCTATCCAAACACCCAACCCCAACCCCTTGATTCCCGTCTTCACAATGCCCTCCCTTTAGACTTCCCTCTAGTTGAGCTACCACCCTTAGCGTTGTAGTTGATTGTCCAAGAAAGAAGCTGTAACTCCCTGCTTTTCTGAAACTTGATTTGGTTTTAAGCAAGTGGCTTGCCTCAATCGTAGTGATTAGTTCTTTAAATTGGTCTTCACATCCTCCATGTGAAATTCTCACTAACTGCTGAATCTCGTTAACTTTAGGCAGAATCCAGTTCGCTATTGGAGGAAGAGAGACCAGGGGAGCAACGTTATCCCCAGACAAGTATCCAACTACACCCCCGATTCTAGACATTCCTCGACACAAGGCACCAATGCAAAACACATTGGTTCTCTCTTGGTTCTCTCCAATGGTATCAGGGTCTCCATTGGAGATTCTGGGGTGACAACAAGTCCCTTCACCTCTGGGATGATAGCGGATCCTACATTTTCCCCATATTACATCCCCCCGCCCATTTTCCTTCTCTCTTATAAAGAGGGAAAAGGAAAGGGTGAAAAATTCTACATCCATTAGAAACATAGAACTATTTTTGTCTCAAATCTTGTTGTTTTGTTGCAACACTTGATTATCAGCAGTACTGATGCAGTTAATATTAATTATAGAGTATACAAGGTCATTGCACATGTTTTATGCAGCAACGTTTGAATTCCATTTGGAGTTTAGGTTTTCCGTTGCAGATTTAGAATATAATGCCATTAGCTCCTTTATGCATAGACTATGTTATTGGTTCTGTTCTGTGGAATGACGTGGATATTTCACCCGGATAACATGTTGATTTTTCCACTTCTTGGAACAGTTCTGAATATAAAAATTTGGAGTTCATTTGTTAATTCAGTGTCTTTTGTCCCTAGGCACCTCGACAACCTTCTCCTCAGAGATGATGGGCGTCTTTTCCATGTGGATTTTGGATTCATTCTTGGGCGAGATCCAAAGCCGTTTCCACCACCAATGAAGCTCTGCAAAGAAATGGTTGAGGCTATGGGTGGAGCTGAAAGGTAAATAGTTGAAACTCTTTGGTGCCTTTGTTTCCTCTTTGCTAGATAAAGTTCCACGTGGATTTGTGACATCAGAGGCCCAGTCTGGTGCTGCAAAAGCAGTATACAAGAAATTAAGTCGTTCATTTCTTTTTCCTCCTGCAGTCAATATTATACAAGGTTCAAGTCATATTGTTGTGAGGCCTACAATATCCTCAGGAAATCTAGTAACCTTATTTTAAATCTCTTTCATCTAATGGCGGGTTCCAATATTCCTGACATAGCCTCTGATCCTGAAAAAGGCATTCTTAAGGTGAGTTGTGCTGTGTGTATTTCATTCTAGTACATAGTTGTTTGTGTTTCTTGTTTTAACCAGAACTCTATCTATGCCATACAGCTTCAGGAGAAGTTCCGCTTAGACTTGGATGATGAAGCGTGCATACACTTTTTCCAGGATCTTATCAACGAGAGTGTTAGCGCACTGTTTCCTCAAATGGTTGAGACCATTCATCGGTGGGCTCAATACTGGCGCTGATCTGAGCAAGAAATTGGATTGTATAGACACCTTTGTAAATAGCCAGGTGATTTCTACCATATTTTTGTTTTAGTTTGCAGTTTCTGCACATTCTTTGGAACAGGTTAACTGGAAATGAACCTGATTTTCTGGAAAATTTTCTGAGTTGGATTTAATTTGCATATTTTGCTGAAAGTACAAGTATCAGCTGAGTTGAACTGATAACCGAATGAATTGTCACCTTTTTTTATTACTAATTTTTGTTGGGTATGAAATTTACTGGTTGGAATAAACAGCTCTTCAGCCAGTACTCTGTTTAGATCCTGAAAGACATACATGGAGAGAAATTAGGATATCAACTGTCTTCAGTAGCTCTATGGAGCATTTATGATGGTCATTTGTGTTTCCTGTGTTGTGATTGATGCTTTTTTCGGATGAACCATGATTGTTATGTTGATTGGTATAAGAACAAATTCAAGGTTATTGGACATCTTATTATTGTATCACCATCCACCAAGTTATATCTGTATATCCTCCTGAATCTGCAGCATGAGTATATTTAGGTTTTTCCAAATTCCTATAAGTTTCCCTCTTGTACCATATTTTCACCATTTCTTTGGTCCTATGTGGATTTTCAAGCAATTAACTTAACATGTCCTGCAACTTTTTTATGGTCCCTTAACCTCCAATCAGGAAACAAAGGTTTGTTATTATGGGACCTAGAGAAACCTTTGCTTTAAATCTGATTTTGTATCCAGCCAGAACNGGTGGACACGGTGCTGTTCTGATGTTTTCAATTTTGAGGAAAATTATATTGCATCCACTCAATTTGTCTTTTTGCAAAACGACTGTCAAAAACTACTAAAGATCTCACTTTACTCTCCAACTTATAATTTGTTATGCAATTTGTTTCCTTCTTTAAGATCTAACCATTAAAATTGGGTCAGATCTTAAAGTGGAGGTACATTATAGAAAAAGTGGTAGTTGGGGCCTTGGAATGAAGTGATTACTTTAATATTGTGATGTTTTTATTGCGAAAAGAGTGGTATGTTTGGAGGGTAAAATATGATTTTCCCTAAACGTTAACACCCGTGGTGATAAAATTTGAGTTTCTGATCCTGCTTCTTATAAAATTGCAGATGCAAGAATGGTAGGGAGCTTTCAAACCAGCAAACAAGCGTGTCATCATGGACGGAGAAAAAGGGGAAAAAGAAAAGAAATAGGAAATAGCAAACAGCGGTGCAATGAGTCTATGAATATATGTGCGTTTTTTTTTTTTATATGATTTAGGTTTGGATTAAATGTGCATTATATAACTTTATTGCAATGTATAGGGATGTAGTAATGTTCTTGCAACTATATATGTATAATATAATAGATATATATATATATATTATAATAAGGTTTTCTTAAGTTGTTGTCCGAACTTAAGGGCTTCAAGTGGTAGAGAGATAGACATATAACATTTTATTGATGTTTATAAATATTTCGCAATAAATGCTGTATAGTTTACTTGATGTGTCTCTCTCTCCTACTGGGCTCTTTAAGTTCAGATAACAACTTGAGCAGATCTTTTTCCCAACAAATGATACTGAAAATCCCTTCAATTAGTGGTACAAATAAATGTAGAACATAGATGTGAAGTAGATATTATTACTTGCATTAATCTAATCATGGTAACAAGTGGAATTGAATATGCGAACAAAAGGATTCTCAAAGTTCCAAATGGGAGCTTCTTGTTTTTATTTTATTTTATTTTTTTAAATTAATTGGATATTAAAATTAATGAATTAGTTAAGTTTTTTTTCTTAGTGTAATATATTCATTGGCCCAGTGTGCCCTCAAAAAGAGTTTAACACTGTAAAATAAGCAACATGTTTTTGGCTTAGGAAAATCATCCCAGCAAACCTTCCACAGCAGTATACAAGAGCTTGGATAAGTATCATGTGTAAATGATATATCAGAGTTCTATCTTCCATTTTCTCCAAATGGAAGAAGATAGAACTCATCCTCAACATATAATTGTAAGGGTATTGTTAATTGCAAGTTTAATGCATTGCACAATAAAAAGTAGAAGTAACATAATTATGCTAATTGAACTCTACCATTTTTCAACGAAATAAAGTCATCAATTATCAAATCTGTATTAAATCTTTCAGCAATTTTTTTCTATCTTTTATTTTATTTCAAAGTATTGTCTTGACACTGGGAATTGAGGCTCGGTTTGGATATACAAATTTATCTCATCTCATCTTATTATTACAATTTTTTTAAATTCCTATATAAAATATAATAAATAATTCAATTTTTTTTTTAAATTTTAAAATAATAATAATAATATTAAAAATTATCTTATAATAATATTTTATTTAATTTTTAATAAAATATTTTATTTTATCTCATTTGAACTGCATAACTAAATGAGACCTGAGACTTTTTGATACCCTATTCAATTAAAATACGAAAGTCCAGATATACATGATGCCCATTTAGGTACAATTCTGACTGATTGAATCAAACTTTTGACTATTGTTTTAATATGATCGTTGTTGGGATATATATTCATACTATGACAGATGCAATTATATATTGTTTTAGTTTTTTGTTGATAATATTAAATTCGAATAAGAAGGAAAACATCTAATTCCCATGGAATATGATAAACTTTTGTCAGACAATATTGTAATTTGCAATGAGCCGTGACCAGAACTCCAAAATGGTGATGAAAGTTGTGTGTTGGTCTCTGGTCAAGTATGCTAGTTCTCTTTTTCAAATTGAGCACTTGCAAAGATGTTTGATTTTCATGAACTGCTCAATTTGGTCAGTTGGCCTTTAATTATTACTATATCAAGAAAATTTCTCAAGTCAGCTTAAGTTTGCTAAGAACATACTGAAAGTCAACCATTTCAGGCCTCATCAACCTCTGACTATTAGAGTCTTGCAATTCTTGCAATTTTATTTTATTTTATTTTTCTTTATAAGTCATAATAAGGAAGAATAAATGAATATTGGTAGCGTCCAGTTCTCTCCTATGTGTGAAATGAATAATTATTAGGTAGTTTCAGATGTGCGATACTCTCAACTTATTACAGCAAGCATTACAAGTCAAACTATTTTACAAAAAATCTGCAATTCATTCTCGAGAAATATTGAATAATTATGGTATCTACACCAACCCAGCTGGACTTTGGTTGATAACATCTATATATGCGATCTCACTTTGTTAGTTTATCTCATTTTCTGCCTCATTTTGGAGCTTTATAGATGATAATTGATGGCCCTATATGGCATCTTTCTCATTCTTTTCATTCCGTTACAAATCTCTAAATAAATCTTAAAAATATTCTTAACATGGATAGAAACATTATAGGAGAAATAACATGGATAGAAACATTATTATAAAACAAATAAAAAATAAGTAGGTAAAATTTGTATAAACTTTTTCGGTGGAGATCTACGGCTAGTGGAGAAATACTATAAAGAAGTCTTACACCGCACACCTCTACCTAACCAACATGTGATTTGTTACTCCCATGTTGATAGAGATTTATAACGAAATGAAAACTTTTTAAGTATTAAGAAAAAGAATGATAAATATGATAAATCACATGTTGATTAGATGAATATGTATGGTGTAAAACTTCCATAGAGAATTTCTCAGGGCTAGTGATTGATCAACTAATCAACAAAAAGTTAGAATGGTTGTCTGGTCGTTCAATGTTCTTTAGGTTACTCTCATGTGATTCGATATGTATTAGGTTATGAGTTCGAACTCGAATATGGATTTGTTTTAGATTATTAGTATTAACCACATATGGACTCCCAAGTAGGGAAGCCATGCACCTCTAATTGCTCACTCCTACTATTTTTAATTCATAAAAAAGCTATTACTTGTGTAGAAAGGGAAAAATAACTCAACCACAAAAGAAAGAAACAATATTTAAGGGGTCCAATAATAGAGCCTACATTTATAACCGAGGAAGAAATTGAGCATACAACCTAATCACTCGAAAGCTTGCAATCTCGCATACTCTTACAATGCATTTATCCACCTAAATACATTAAAAGAACCTCCATTTTCTTGAATCAAAACCCTTAAAAAATGATGTGGAAAAGCATTGTAGAGCAAGCCTCTCTTTTTTTATTGTTCTTTTACACAATACCCTACCTACCATTTAGAGAAGAGAATACAAACACGTACATAGAAATAAACACAGCCCCCCATGGATTTGATTGTTCAAAAAAAATAAAAAATAAACACAGCCCCCCATGGACTACATTAATGGTCTATGACCTTTATTATATAGCATACTCTCAGCTATTACCTTCCATAGAGAAAAACTAAGAAATTCAAAACAGAACTCATTCTGCTACAAAAGAATTATATAAAAATAGTTTTACAAATTGACATGGCTTAATAAGATCCGTTAGATCTACTTTATAATAAAAGTAACTTTATAATTTGACGAACCACATCAAACTATATCAATTTATGTGATTATTTTTGTGTAATCTCTTTGTAGTTAAAATATTTTTCAATTCAAAATTGTGATTTCATATTACATGCAAACAACATCCACATTTTTTTATGGGCAAGACGGCAAGAGAAGGATGCATGATTAAGGACAGATGTTGGATGTAAAAATGGGGCAGTAAGGTTGGATACATATGGGAATGCTTCCAATATAACTATTGGTAGCGGCCTATTTAGCTATGTTTTACCCATTAAAATTGGAACTTTCACTTTCTTAGAAAGTCATCACTTTGATAAAAAGTCAAACTCCACTCTAACTTTTTTTTAGTGCAACTACCAACCGAGTGGGATGTTTGGAGAATGAGATGAGATAAAAAATTTGTAAATAATAGTAAGATGGTTTGTGAATAGTAGTAATATGGTTTGAGTAAAGTATTTATTGGGTTTTGAGAAATGAGAGAGAAAAAGTTGAATTATTTTTTATTTTTTATTTGAAAATTTGTGAAAGTTGTAATGATTAGTTTAGAAAAGCTGTAATGATCATTGTTAAGGACGTGTTCCACTGCCAATCGAAACCCTCTGCCTGCAACCAACAAAGATGGTGACCCAGTTTGCCTGATGTATCTTCGATGACTAAGTTAGTGATATGCAGAATAAGTTATCACCAAGATAGTGATCAAGACTAGTTGTTACCTGAACATGTTGGTTGCTTCTTGTATATAGGCATAGGTAGTTATTGAAAGATACTAATGATGATCATCCCGTTGGATCTTATCTTCATGTTCTTTTGATTTGATGCTCATCCCGAGAATGTTGGATTCATCCCAACTTCCTGGGTCAATTATCCATTCCAATTCATTTGGTGGTTACAAGATGGAGTCATATGAGTCCTTAAGACTTCAACGACTTGATCCTCACCGTTCGTTGGGTTGGGCCTCCATATTGGGCCCGCTCCTTGTAAAGGGCAAAGCGACCCTCCAATTATCCTGCTAATTCCCTTTGCGTGGGCGCGAGGAAATTAAATTGCTGACGATGCTACCTCGCTTGTCAATTGACCTACCTCAAATGTGAACTATAACGTGGGCAGGAGTCTAGTGGGCTCTTGACTGATGCCCTTTCTAGGTGGGAGTCTAGTAAACACTCCACTTAGCGATTCATTTTCCCAAGCCTCAGAGATTTCAAACATCAGTGACCTTTTTGTGACACGCGTCCCTCTTACTTAGCAAACCTACATCATCAGATCATGCAATGATGATGTTATCAGTCCCTTCTAATTTTCTTTACTCGATTGTGTAACTGTCGCTCGCTCCAATACTCCTTCATAGTCATCATTCCACTATCATTCCTTTTCCCTTACTCACATTTGCTTACTTTCCCTTTTGTCTGCGTCTTCTTGTGTTTTCCTCCTTCCCCGATACTTATTTGTTCTCACTACAAAACCCTATCTCTCCTCGATTCTTGATGGCCAAGCAAGGTTCTTCTTGGATTCCAACCCACGACACTCCCTCATTGGCTCCTGAATCGTCCATTCAAAGAGATATTCCTTATTTCGAAGGCATTGATTGGTGCTCCATTCTCACCAATAAGGACCTCACAAAGTTGAGGGCTTTTTATGGGATTCCTGAGTCCATGGTTCTTGAAGTCCCTCGTCGGGGTGCCGTTGATGACGAGGGCTTCGCTGAGAAAATGGCATTGCCATCTTGTGCTTCCGTGCATGGCTTACAACTTCCTTTTTATCACCCAGTACGCGACGTTCTTAGATCTTTTGAAGCGGGATCCCGCTCAACTCCATTCTCATGATTGGAGGGTTCTCTTGCGCAGTTGTATCGTGTGGCAAATGGTTCTGGAGCCCGCAAGGGAGGAGTACCTAGATTTGACTACCCAAGAGTTTCTTGCAGTTTACTCGATTAGAGGCTCCACGGGCAATATTTGTAGTTTTCGTACGTGCTCTAAATGCCTTGTTCGATTCGAATCCCGCCATTCCAATGCTAAACAATGGCAAAAGAAGTTCCTTTTTGTTTTCAACGACGGCTGGAAGTTCCTTGACCGTGAGGCCTCGAAGGGTGAATTCCCTGTCCGTGCCATCTGGCATAGAGTTCCTTATGACAAAGTCGTGGCAGTCTCTTTGTCAGACCGAGAACAAGCTCGTGTTAACATGGTCCTTGCCTGGGTCGAGGAGAATGAAGACTCCATCTAGATTGAGGTCCTTTTAACCCCCACCAACATTGACTGCTTTTTCGTGATGCCCAACCGCTCGAGTGTGAGTGGTTGACTTTTTCTGACGAAGGTGGTGGTGCCTCTTAAGAAGAGACCTACCCCTTTTCCACCTAAAAATATCAACAAACGTTCTCGCTTGGCGCAGATTGCCGACAATAAGAGGAGGATTCCCTTTGTCGCAGGGATATTGGAGCGCTCGAGTTGCCTCCAACTTAGGGCCAAGGCGACGAAGCGCCCGAGCCGCCCTTGAGCCAAGGCCGAGGTGACGCCATGGCTAGTGCCAAGGCTTCTGTTTGTGCAGGCGACCATTCTTCATCGACTTCCCCTTTCGCCATCGCACAATCACTGACCCATGGGATCTCCCCTGGCCTTGACAATCTTGACGATTTGATGGGTCAGGCGTTTAGTGACCTAGCCACTGCTTTAGACTTCAACCTCCCTTCTCAAGAGTTTGGCTTAGCCAACTCGCCTTCCTTCGAGCTTCCCACAATCTCTCCAACAAATTCGGCAGAGGGCGGAGGAGTGGAGGAAATAGACATTTGCATGGCCTTCTCATTAGGCCTTTCCGCCTTGACGCCCTTGGAAGTTACCTCACCAACGATCAACGAGGATCAAGGTCAGGATCAAGGTCAGGATCAAGACCAAGGTGATCTGGCCGCCCTCGACCCCCAGAAGGATCATGGTAGGGGGGAAACTACTTTGTGCTCTCTTCCAACTACCATCTCTGGTGGCGAGACTCTGCCCATCGAGTTTGAAGCAAACAAGGAGCAAGTTTTCATCACTTCTCCTTTCGAACCTTCCTTCGAGGGTGATGGGGGAATCTTCCCATTGTGAGGAGGGTGTTTCCTTGGCGGTTGATGGATGCGAGGAGGAGTCTGTTCCAATTGATTCTATCATATTGAAGCCCGTTCGCCCGTCGAGAAAGTTGGGCGTGCTCCTAAGGGTGGGACCTCTGCTGGCTTCATCGCTCCAAGTCTTTACCCTCTTGGGTCCCGTCACAATTTAGCACCAAGGGCTCAAGAGGAGAGGCCCACTAGGCCTTCTCACCCCATCAAAAGTGAACCTGTCGTGGACATGGTGGGTCAGCTGAGAGGTTTTCTTTCGTCAGTATGACTTATTCTTCTCTTTTCTCCATTTTTTTTTCTTTTTGTTAAATGTTTGAATGTTTGCTCACTATAGGGTGTGGATGACTTAGTCTCCTGGATAGTTGCTGATTGGGTCAATTTGGAACAAGAGGTTCAGTCGAGGCGCATGTTCCCTTTATGAGTGAATAAGGAATTTGAAAAATGGAATGCTGAGAGGGCCGAGCTGGAGGTCCGCCTCGAGCAAGTCGAAGGTTATGCCTATTTGCTGAGGGCAACATAGACATTGTCCCTGAGTAGGTGTTTAACCTTCAAAATGAGGGATTCTACTCAGGCCCAAAATGGTTTCGAGTTGACATTGCTGAAGGCAAAGAGGGATTCTGCTCAGGCCCACTTGCCTAGTCTTCGAGAGGACTTGGCTTCCGCCCAAAGGGAATTGACGACTGCTAAACAACGATGCTTTGAGCTTTCCGAAGCCGTGGTGGCTGCTGAAGATGGTCAGTGGCGTGTTGGCCTTGAGCTTTTTGAAGCACAAGGGGCTTTAGAGGAGCTCTCCTAAAGGCATGCTGTGATGAAGAAAGACTGAGAATGGACAAAGGAGGATCGGAACAAACGGAACGACAACTTATTGCATCTCGACACAAAGGTCAAGAAGGGGGGCCAACAAGTGTTGGATTTGACATCGGCTCTGGCCTCCTCATGGGAGGAGCTCGTTTGTCTGCCCTCTTAGCTCATGGCAGTGAGGTCTGTCAGCAACTGTGCTTTCGGTTACTGTTCCAGGGCTGGTGTTGACCTCAGGAAACTAAGTCTTCAAGCTTTCAAGCCTGAACCTGTTTCCTGTCTGTTCATCAACGCACTGGGGCGTGACACCATGCTAGGCACCTTTCTAGCTATCCCATCTAAGGATGCTGGATTAGATCAGTTGTTCCCCCACCCTCTTAAAAATGTTTGTATCTGTTATCTTTTGTATCTATTATCTTAAAAATTAAGCAATGTATGGAAGCTTTTGTAGATTTTTGTATTACATGGACTCGTCTATGGACTTTTGTTGTTTTTGCCTCTATTTGGCTATTTGTTGCTTGTTTTGAGTGTACTGAAAAATTTTTGTTTTGTGATTTCATCGATCCAATAAGTTTGGTTGCGTTGGTGATTGCGAGTATTTACTTTCGCCTTTGGTGTTTGGAGGGTCAGGGGGTCGTCCGGCCTCTATGCCTTATGGTTCACTTTAAGTCTTTGGACTTCACATTTGGTGTTTGGAGGGTTGCGGGGTCTGGCATCCACGCCCTATGGTTCATCGCAAGTCTTTGGACTCACATTTGGTGTTTGCGGCGTCGTGGGGTCGTCTGATCTCCGCGCCCAACCATGAGTCTTTGGACTCGCATTTAGTGTTTGAGGGGTCGCGGAGTTTGGAGTTTGAGCCCCATGGTTCGCCACAAGTTTTTGAACTCGCATTTGGTGTTTGGGGGTTGCGGGATCTGGCCTTCGAGCCCCATGGTTCAGCACGAGTTTTTGGACTCGTATTTAGTGTTTGGAAGGTCGCATGGTCTGGCCTCTGCGCCCTATGGTTCACTGTGAGTCTTTGGACTTCGCATTTGGTAATTGGGGGGTTGCGAGGTCATCTTACCCCCGGGCCCCATGGTTTACCATGAGTTTTTAGACTCATATTTGGTGTTTGGAGGGTCGTGGGGTTTTGCCTAAGCGCCTTAAGGTTCACCACGAGTCTTTGGGCTCGATTTAGGTGTTTGGAGGGTCGCAGGGCTGGCGTCTGCACCCTATGATTCACCGTGAGTTTTTGGACTTCGCATTTAGTGTTTGGAGGGTCGCGGGGTTGTTTGGCCACCGTGCTACATGGTTCTTCTAAACACGCATTTGAAGGGGAAAGAATCACCTTTATTCATTATTCTTTGGCAAAAATACATAATCAAGGCTAAAATTTCTTCACATGCTCTGCATTCCAGGGATGCTATAGTTCCTTCCCTTGGTTGTCCTTTAGGCGAGATGATCCTGGCCGCTAGTTGGTGATTACAATGTAGGGGCCCTTCCCAAACGAGGCCAAGCTTTCCCTCATCTTTTGTCGTCACCCTGGTTTCTCTCAGTACTAGGTTGCTTGTCTTGAAGGTCCTAGGCCTGACCCTTTTCTTGAAATAGCGTTGTGTCCATTAGCTTGTTCAGAAGAACCAGTTGCATGGTTCTGTAAGCTTACAATACCTTGGGAAGTTCTTCCACCCATTCTCCTTTTTTGTCTGAGTTTTTTCTTCAATATCCCTAGCAGGGCTTTGTTCGTGGCCTCTGCCTATCCATTAGCTTGAGGGTGTCTCGGGGATGAGTACTTGACTTGGAACCTTAGCTTTGTGCACCACTTCTAATAGTGCTCCGAGACAAACTGCTTCTCGTTTTCCAAGATGATGCTTAGGGGAAATCCAAATTGATAGATGACGTTTTTCCATAGAAATCTAGTGACGCCTCTCGTGGTGATACACCAACTTTGTGAAATAATCTACGACAACGATTATGAACTTCACTCCTCCCCTCCCTGGTGGGAAGGGCCCCACGAGGTCGATTCCCCATTGGGCGAACGACCATGGGGCAGTAATGGAGGTTAACTCTTTTGGGGGCAATGTGGCACTGGAGCAAACACCTGGCACTTGATGCACTTTTTAACAAACTCCTTCGCGTCCTTGAGGGCATTAGGCCAGTAGTATATAACCTTTTTGGCTAAGGCCTTTCCTCCGGAGTGACTCCTGCACACTAATTCGTGTATTTCTGCTAGGACATATTGGGCTTCCTAGGACAAGATGTATCTTAGTAGTGGGGCGGTAAAGCTCTGTTTGTAAAGTATACCGTCCACCTTAGTAAACCGCACCACCCTCCTTCTGACTTTCCTTGCCTCTCCTTTGTTGACCGGAAGTTCACTTGTATCCAAGTACTTCTTTATCTCCTTGGCCCAATTGGGCTATCTTAACTCTACTCCATTAACTTCTCCTTAGCCTGAATCACTTTCTTCTCCACTTCCCATGGAAGGATGGACTCGTCCATACCTGAGGCTGCTCTTGCCAGTTTGTCCGCTACAACATTGTTTTCTCTGGGCATCTACATAATATTGAAGTATGAGAATCTGTTGCGACTCTCCTAAACTTGGTTCATATACTTCTTCAGCTTTTTGCCTCTAGAGGCGTACGTTCCCACTACTTGATTGACGACTACTTGGGAATTAACCTTTATTTCAACCTCGGTAGCCTCGAGTGCCCTCGCAAGTGAAGGTCCTACTATTAGTGCTTCATATTCAGCTTCGTTATTGGTCATTCTGAACAAGAGTTTTGCCATGTAATGGTATTCTCACCCTTCTTCATCTATTATATGGACCCCTATTCCGCTTCCGTCATGACAATAAGAGCCATCGACAAAGATTTATCATAGTTTCCCAACAGGGGCGGCTGCCAACTCCTGAGGGAAATCGCTAAAGTCAGAGATGCAATCTGCCAATACCTTCCCCTTTATTGCGCCTCTTGCCTTGTAGTTGATATCAAACTCATTGAGCTCGATCGACCAGTTGGCCAGTTTGCTTGAACTATCAGGTTTCTGCAATATCCTCATAAGGGGGTGCTCCGTGAGTACTTTAATGGGATGGGCTTGGAAATACGATCGCAATCTTCTGGCAACTACCACTAAGGTGAATGCTAGCATCTCCATTCGTGGATACCGAGCCTCCGTGCCTTGTAATGCGCGACTGGTATAATATACTGGCATTTGGGCTCCTCATTCTTCTTTGACTAGGGCCGTGGATAGGCGTGGGGCGACACTACTAAATACACGTATATGATGTCTCCTGGCTCAGGCTGCTTTAACAATGGCGGGTTGGATAAAGCTCGCATTAACTCTTGGATCGCATGGTCACATTCCTCGTTCCATGGGTGCACCTTACATAGGACCCTGAAGAAGGGAAGACATTTATCCGTGAATTTTGACACAAATCTATTAAGAGTTGCTACCTTTCCCACCAGTTGTTGAGTCTCGCTTATGTTTTGTGGCGATTTCATGTTTATGATGGTTTCTATCGTTTCAATGTTGGCTTCAATCCCTCTCTCTGACACAATGAAACCTAAAAGCTTTCCTGAGTCCACTCCAAATACACATTTTGCCAAATTCAATTTCATTCGATACTGGTGGAGTACTGCGAAAGATTCCCTTAGGTCCATCAGGTGCTGGGTGTGCTCTTTGCTCTTTACGAGTAAGTCATAGACATATACGTCCATCGATCGCCTGATCTGCTTCTTGAACATCCGGTTTACCAATCTTTGATAGGTTGCTCCAGCATTCTTTAAACCAAAAGGCATGACTTGGTAGCAGTAGAGCCAATTGTCTGTGATGAATGACGTCTTCTCTTCGTCTGCTGGGTTCATGCGAATCTGATTGTACCCTAATTAGGCATCCATAAAGCTTAGCACACGGTGCCCTACCATGGATTTGACAATAACATCGACTCGTGG
The DNA here is from genome assembly GCA_003123805.1 of Juglans sigillata. NCBI lineage: Eukaryota > Viridiplantae > Streptophyta > Magnoliopsida > Fagales > Juglandaceae > Juglans > Juglans sigillata. The sequence continues at coordinate 523,958 of QEOY01009260.1, read as the reverse complement.
TAACGAAAAAATGTCTTTCGGGTAGGCTTTGTTCAAGTCCGTGAAGTTCACACACATTCTCCACTTCCCACTTGCTTTCTTAACCAAGATGACATTGGACAACCATTCGAGGTAGTAGGCTTCTTCGATGAAGCCCGCGGTGAGGAGGCGGTCTATTTCTTCAGCTATGTCTGCGTACTTCTCCATGCTATATGATCTCCTTTTCTGTCCGACTTTCTTACAAAAGGGGTCGACGCGCAATTTGTGCTCGATGACTGCGTTGTCGATTCCAAGCATGTCTTCGTGACTCTATGCAAACACATCCCTGTGCTTGATTAGTAGCTACTTCAAGGCTCCTCGAATGTCTGGGGGAGGCATGTCCGCACTTGAGTTATTGTGCCTGTTCACCCTGGATATAACATTAGTAACTCTNTAGTAGTTGCTTCATAGCCTCTCGAATGTCTAGGGGGAGGCGTGTCCCCACCCCCGTTGTTGTGCCTAGCCACCCTGGGTATAACGTTACTAATTCCAATGGCTTGTTTACTTTTGCCTACTGTAAGTTTTGTTCATCCCACGCCTCCACGCCCCGATCAAGAAGAACTGGGGGTGGGGTTAGGGCTTTACTCTGAGCTTGGTCCTCAAGAGTGCGAACATCAGATCCCCCTGACTTCAAATCCTGTATGTAGCATTCTCAGGCTATGGCTTGTTCGCCTCATATTTCTCCTAGTCCTGCCTCTGTCGGAAACTTCATCTTGAGGTGGTGGGTGGACGTAATAGCCTCGAGGCTATTTAGGGTTGGCCACCCTAATATGACGTTGTAAGATGACGGGACCTTAACTATCAAGAAGTCAGTCATTGTGGTGGTTGTGCATGCCCCTTTTCCCGTTGTGACAGGCAGGGTTATGGCGCCTACTAGATGGATCGTATCACCAGAGAATCCACTTAGAGGGGTGAGCGAGGGTCATAGCTTGCCAAGGCCTATGCCCATTTTGACAAAAGCCTATCAGAATAAGATGTCTGTGGAGATTTCGGTATCAACTAGAATTCACCTAGTGGTGTAGTTGGTGACTAGGAGAGTCACCACTAACACATCGTCGTGCAGGTATAAAACTCCCTCGAAATCTTCCTCCCCGAAGGAGACTGTCATTGTGTGAGTGAGTCGCGAATGCTTGGGTGGCATGCTCATCACATAGAGCTCCTTGTTTCTCTCCCTATAGGCTGTGCTCTTCTGCTAGAGTTAGAAGCGCCTCCTCCGGCAAACCCGCCAGCTATGGTAAGAATCTCTCCTAGAGGCATGTCATCATGAATGTTACTTCTATGAGGGGGGTCATGCCCGTCTTCCCTTGTTGGTCGCCGCCTTTCTGGACTATTGCTTTGTTGAGGATTGCGTTCTTGCTCTAGCTACCGCTTTTACTTTTCACATTCGGTGATGATTAGTTCGAGCTCTCTTGTGCCTACCAATTTAGCAACCTTCATTTTCATTGTGGTGTAATCTTTTGTCTAGTGGATGTTTGTCTGATGATGTCTTGGTTCGGGTTGGTTCCCTTTTCGAAGAACTCTCTTTCTCATCTACGTTCAAGTTGTTATGGATGAGCTGGGTACCTTGGTCGTGTGGGGGCGCAGGTCTATCGCACCTTCTTTCTTGGTGGTTTGGGCCAGTCTTCCTATCTCCAACCCTGTTCTTGTCGTCCGACTCCATCTATCCTTTTCTTGGCTCAATGAGGGCTTGCAGGATGTGCTCAACTTTGATGAAATCGTCACCTCTGTCCATGAATTCTCTCAAAGTTGATGGGGTCTTCCTCGCCAATTCGGCCATGAATGGACTCCTGGGCCATACACTTCTCAGTAGGGCCGCCAATGTGATCTTTTCATCTTGGTCATCTATAGTCAAACTCTCCTTGTTTAATCAGGTGATATACGTTTTTAGGCTCTCCTCCTTTTTATGCTTGATGGTCAAGAGGTAATGCCACAGGTCGCCGACGCCTTCTGATCTCCATGAATTGCGTTAAGAATTGCTTGGCCAATTCCTCGAAACTGTCAATTGACCCAAGTCGCAGTGCTCCAAACCAGCCTTTCACCACACCCTTTAACATTAATGGGAAAGCCTTGCAAGCTATCTCTCCATGAAAACCATTGAGAGTCATGTCTGCTTTGAAGTTTTCCTAGTGGTTGACGGGGTCTCGAGATCCATTGTACATCTCGATTTGTGGTACCTTGAATTTCGGTGGAAGTGGTATGGCCATCACTTCTGCACTATAAGGTAGGCCAGTGTGGTTCGACAGTTGTTTGACTGAGAAAGAGCCTCCCATCTTGTTATCTCTTTGTATTTGTCGACGAGGCTGCGCAATTTGTCGTGTAGTTTTTACTTTTCTAATTCTTCTTCGTTTGTCCCTCCATTACTTAGTGCTTCTCCTTCTCTCTACTCGTTATGGCTTGGTAGTGTAGCTTCGTTGAATTCAGTGTTACGACGTTTCAGCTTTTCATTCTCCAGTCGTAAGTCTTCCATGGTTTTCATAACCTTCTGTAATTTCTCCTCAGTTTCCCTTAGTCGAGCCTCCATGTCAACAATCATCTTTTGAGAGCATGTAGTGGTTGGCATGTGGAAATCACACTGGTGTCTGATGAGAAATTGAATGATACATTCAAAATCCCACGGAAGGTGACACTATTAAGGATGTGTTCCATTGCCAATCGAAACCCTCTACCTGCAACCAACAAAGATGGTGGCCAGGTGTACCTGATGCACCTCCGATGCCTAAGTTAGTGATATGAAGAATAAGTTATCACCAAGATAGTGATCAAGACCAATTGTTACCTGAACTGTTGCCTGCTTCTTATATATATAGGTGTAACATTGGTAGTTATTGAAAGATACTAATGATGATCATCCCATTGGATCTTATCTTCATGTTCTTTTGGTTTGAAGCTCATCCCAGGAATGTTGGATTCGTCCCAACTTCCTAGGTCAATTATCCATTTCAACTCATTTGGTAGTTACAAGATGGAGTTATATAAGTCCTTATGACTTCAACGACTTGATCCTCACCATTTGTTGGGTTGGGCCTTTATATTGGATCCACTTCTTGTCAAGGGCTAAGTGAGTCCCTCCAATTAGTTTGAAAGTGTTCGTATTTGAATGATGTTTGGGAAGGAGATGACATGAGTCCCAAACATGAGATGAGATGAGATAAAATATGTTTCCTAACATCCCCTAGTTAACACGTTAGTTAAACTCTCATTGATTTCAACTCTCAACTCAAGAACTTCAAGCACGTAATAATATTGAATCACAGTGTCCTGCGTTCTTATTTGATATGCAAGAGTCTCAACCAAGCAAATTGTACCCAAATAGTCACAAAATAAATCCATTTGAATGGAAACCAATCTCATCCATATAACCTTGACCCACACCACTTCTTTGTAAGATTGTATCGATGAGTAATGCTAGGAACAAGCTCCAAATGCACAAATTTTACGCAAGTATTTTATACAAAAATGGATCACACCAAGAAAAAGTGAATTTTTTCACACTTTCTATGATGAAGTCTACTTTTTTATAGAAGATCTGCACAAGACTAGGACATTTAAAGTTTGTATATGTCATTATTCTTCCATAAATAGCATGTACTCAACTTCGATTAAGGACAATGCAACTTTGATGTCCAATTAATTGGACCATTCTATAATTGGTAATGGAAAATGATAAAGTTACTACTAACTAGCAAGTTGTATACAACTATGTAATAAAATAATATTATTTTAAATTTAATTTTGAATTTTACTTTTGATTTGATGTGTTTAAATATAATAAAATATTATTATATTTAAAATAGTTATAAGTTGTGAATGAGTTGTTGGGTTTTGTTACTCATCATCCTCACATATTATACATCACATTTTTTAAATTTATTCTTCCTAAACTAATTAAATGCATCTACTCATTATCCATATACCTCACATTTAGTAAGAGAGAAAATATATATATATATATTGATATATATGATATGTGGTGTGTGAGAATGATGAGTAGATGAAGTCGTCGACAACCAAAGCCTAATTCAAGATTGGATAGACCATTGGCAAGTTTTAGGCATTACTCTGTCATGAATATGATTCTATCATATGGTTTTAATGATCATTAGTAATCTTAAAAGTGTAAAATCAAAGTTCCTTAGTTCTTTTTAATCTCTCCCATGTTGTAAAATTAAAGAGAAATAATAAAAAAAAAAATCGAAAATCGCAATATGTAAAACTTGTTATTTGAGAGGTCAATATTATTCATCTCAAATTTTCTGTGTTACAAATAATCTTCGAGATTTTATACGATAAATATTTCCTACAATTTCCCAAACTAAATACCTTTTGTAATTCGTAAAGAGATAAAACATGGTATGTAAAACCACTATATTTTATGTCAGGGTTTAAATTACTCACATGCAGCAATTAATGAAATGAAATCCCACACTATCAAGTCTATCTCTCATAAATTGAAAAAATAATTTTGATAAAAAAAACTATAGAAGATGTCAACGACTCAATACAATTAAAGCACTAGCATTAACTTAGCCAAATCCCAATGCAATGTAAAATTTGGCTAAAATGTCTAAAAATATTCTACATTGGCTTAGCCATAAATCAATCAAGATGGATTTATGTTACAATTGTCCAACAAATTAATATGTAAAGAAATATAGCTTTAGGCAAAACATTTTTAAATGTTATTTTCTCTTCTTTTTTTTTTTTTACTCAATGCCATCTTCAACGTGAGATGAAAAAATAACAAAAAGTTAATAAAAATAATAAGTTAGCCAACCTTATTCATTTTTATTGATATTAGGATGCTCTTTTTAACTCAAATTTGGCTAAATAATAATGTTTGGTATTTACAAGAGTTTATGGTAGTAGCTAAAAGGATCTGATGGAGAAGAAACTGCTTTGTATTTAACAAAGAATTTAATTATCCTAATTCTTTGGTTAAGGAGGCCAAGCACATCCTAGAACTACTTAGCAAGGAAGATCAGATAATTGGCAACAGAGTCATACCAGTGTGCTCATCAGCAGAGGTTTGGTCACCACCTCCTTCCAACTGGTACAAAATCAGCTGGGATGGGGTTATTGATAAGCTCAAAGGTTTGATTGGGATTGACATATGTGTTAGGGACTGCGAGGGTCTAATTGTTGCCACTTTGAGGCTTAATAAATTACCGTTTCCTGATCCATTGCTAGCTGAGTCTTATGGTGCATTGCAGACAGTTAAATTTGGTCTTGACTTAGGTCTTGGATAGGTGGTCATCGAAGGGGACTCAATGTAGGTTACAAATGATCTTAAGGTCACTGTAGAGACTTGGTCCAGTGCAAGCATGGTTGTGAGTGAGGCTAGAGTTTTATTATGACATTATGCTAAATGTGAAATTTCTCATGTTAGGAGAAATGGTAATATCATAGCACACTTGTTAGTAAAAAATGTTCTTTTCATTTTTGATTTCATTGCAACAATGGAGGAGGCTCCTCCATGTATCTAGTCTTAAATTTAATGAAATGTGAGAAGAGATTTCATTTAGAAAAAAACTAATGTTTGATACAAATTCCGAATGTATAAATATTTCGTAAAAAAGTAGACTAGGCACGTCAAGAAAAATAAAATTTTCACATTTTTTTATAATAAGATTTATTTTTTTATAAAAGACTTGCGTGAGACTACTTCACTCTATATATCATTTATTTTTAGCTAAAATCAAGTTAACCCTAATGCTCTTATAGAAATTATTTATACAAACTCTAAATAAGAAAATTTTATAAAAACTCTTGTTAAAAAGTGAATTCCACTAAAAAAAATATAAAAGAATTATTCTTTGTTAATGACATTTATTTCTTTTTATAAAAGACTTATATCAAACTTGTCTAAGGTTTTACCTAACGCTGTTAATATGCACCGTCAAAGCTTCGGCAGGTACAATTTGGCTTAAAACAGTTAGGTGTCAGTGAATTGTACTCTCTAATTCCCGTCACCCCAACTACTACCTTGCGAATTGTGTCAGCCGGAACGAACTCGCAAGCAAGCAGCAAGCCCCACGGCAATGCGACTTTGGAGTTTGGAGTTTGGATAGGACTGGACCCCCCAGGTTAATTATGATGTTTGTATCTTCAACTATGTTTTCAACGCCAAAAACGTTTATATAATGCTAGGTTCATGCCTTTGGTTGCGGAGAGAGCGAGGAGGGTTTAGGTACAGAGCTCTCCTCAATATTCATTATTCACTTGGAAATTCTTTACGGAGTCGATAGCAACGGACGGAGAGAGCGAGAAAAATGGATCATCGAGAGGCTGGAATTCCAGGAAAATCGGAGCCAAACCTGCTCGACGGTCATATATCTCACTTGGCTCTGGATATCGGAGGTGATTTTCTTTCTTTCTTTTTTCCCCTTTCTTTATGTTTTTTTTGGGTGTCTGAATTTCTGCTAATTCCCATGAATTCGTTGTTCTTCCGAGTGATTGTTTTCGTAGTTGAGGAATTTTCACACTTTGCCTACATACCCGGTAGTATGTATGCATGTATTTGATCTACTCTTGGCTCTGAATTTAGTCGTCGTCCCCGCATTTGCGAACCTGCTTTTTAGTAGTGTGACTGCCTCTTGATTATCTCTATTCCAGTTGTGAATTGTGAAAATCAATCCGTCACTGCAATTTATATGTTCGTAAAAAATGTTCTGTCTTCACAATTACATTTGGTGTATGTTGGGCAGGATCTCTCATTAAATTGGTGTATTTCTCAACAAATGATGACGTTGATGTTGTTGATAAGGCGGGAAGGTCGGGAAAGGAGAGTATGGGTAAAGGGAGGTTCCACTTTGCGAACTTTGAAACTAGCAAGATCAATGATTGCTTAGAGTTTATACAAACCAAGCAGCTTCATCTTGGCGGTATGTGTGCACTTGCCTGATTTAGATAAGTGATCAAGCTCGCTTTACATTTGGAATCATGTTGAAAGAAGAGCATTGTGATAACGCACACTAAAAATGAGCCTGACTGAGCCAATCATGGGAAGGCTTAATATCAGTGGGGCTAAATATCCTGCTTGAGCTGAGTTTGAGGATGGTCTAGTTCAAAATATTTTTTTCAAGCTTGTTCTGGATATGTTTGAGTGAGCTCAGCTTGTTCATTGCCCGACAAAGCTGATCGAATCATCCTAATACATCATTGAATGGCTATCAGAATCTCGCAATCATAATTTTTACTGAGGCAACTTACGTATTACAATTTACACTAAACCTGAAGGAAGTCTCAAATCCATTGTGTGTCAATGGTTATAGTGTAAACTTCGGGAAAATCTCTTTGGAAATTTCTTTCATCTAGCCAAACTGGTCATGGTGTGATATACATATCTCTGGTGTTGCTCTAGCTTTGCATATAAAAATTGTTGGCATCGAACTAGAACTTATCTTTGATAGGTTAGAAGCTCCTTTATAAAACCAAATCCTACACTCTTCAACGTGGATTCAATGTGCTTTAACAGCCACAGGCTGCTGTCAATTCAGTTTTTATATAAGTCCTAAAAGATGTAGGTAGCACCTCCATTTTCATCATAAGTTTTGCTTGATGTTTAGCATGTTATAATATTCTGATTTTCATTGAAATAAATTGCTTTAATGCTGTGTTTGTTTTGGCTAAAAATATTTTCCAGGAAAATGTTCTCATCTTTTTGTGCGTTTGGCATGGGTAGAAAATCGAAGTCAACAAGAAAATGTTAGGTTGGTCAGCACAAAAAGGGTCTCTTGGCCTTAGAATGACTTAACCCTCTAAAGAGGCGTAAGTCATTTGTCGAATGCCGTCTCCTCGTGTCCAAATCTTATGAATAGATTTTTCTACCATTCTAGAGCAGCCCTACTACCTCCACTCGTTGACAAGACTGCTCCACCAACGCAACCTCTTGCCAACTGCGATTGATCTGCCTACACAACCCCATGTCCTGCTGCAACAACCACACTCTTGCTATGGAATCTGACTTTGACTCAAATTCTTCCTCCCCCTTCATTACACTCTCCCACTTGTTTGATTTCAAATGCTCCATCAGGCATCAACTCCCACTGCCCATAGTCCCGATTCATTCTTCACTAATTCGAATAAACTCAGATCCCATCTTGACTTATCTCTGTCTCTATTGGGATTGAAGGTTCAATAGTTTTGTGATGGTCTCAGAAAAAAAGGGTAGCACAATGATTTTGGGTGGTAATTAGTCTGTTTTAACTTACATATCAACCTAACGCCCCAAAATATTTTTGGAGCCTTTTGTTTTCCCTACCAAACCGTGGGAAACAATAGATATTCTCTGAAAACATTGAAATAAACATAGGCCTAAGTAGGCATTCATTTTATGCAAGATATTTTCCCAACCATTCCAATATAAATGCAGATACTACAGTTTAAGGTCATTTTTCCTTTAAGTTGATTTCAGATGCACTTTTAATCCTCTGATGTTTCTGATACTTATTGTCACTCTTGTTAGGGTGCCGGCACCTTGAAGCTCCTCCAACTGACATGACCATAATTAAGGTAAAGCAAAATAGCACATGTACTTCCTGTGCAGAAGAAAAAAATGTTGGTGGATTTGTAGAGAATGCAATGAGAAACTTGGTTTTGTCATTTTATGGCATATACTTCTGAAATATGCAAACGTAATAACTACTTACCATCTATGAGAAGGCCACAGGAGGTGGTTCATACAAGTATGCAGATCTCTTCATAGAAAAGCTTGGCATTTGTCTTGACAAGGAGGATGAAATGGACTGTCTTGTTGCGGGAGCTAACTTTTTACTGAAGGTGGGACCCTTAGACCACAACAAAATTTGGTATAAACAGCTTATTATCTTTCTTTTAAAAGTGAAGCCCTCTCATTAGACCTCAGCCTTTTGCCCTCCCTTAATCTTGATTACCGTTGTTCTGATTCTCCTTAAATACACACCATGTTTTGGCAAGTCCTTGAATACACACCCCCCCCCACACACATTTGCATCAATCGAACTAGTATCTGTTTGGTGGTAGGTGAGAGAGTTAAGAACTAGTTTTATAGTGTCAAATATACCTTTGTGACGAGTATACAACCATGATTGATATGAAAACTGTCTCTTTTCATTTCGTAAACCAAGTAATTCATTGCATCTGTTTCCTTGTTTGCCTTAGCAACATATCGTGCTGATAGTTTCAACTGGCACATATATTGGTTTATGTAGGCAGTCCATCAAGAAGCATTTACATATATTCATGGACAGAAGGAATTTGTGCAGATTGACCATAATGATTTGTACCCCTACCTCCTAGTTAATATCGGGTCTGGTGTCAGCATGCTCAAGGTATTTTTGTCATATTCTTCACTCCAGTTGCTGTATTAGTATTATATCCTTAAAAAATGTTTTTGAACTGTTGTTTGATTGTAAACATTTGTATCCATATTCCTTTTTAATTTCTGTTTTTTATTTATATAGGTGGATGGAGAGGGGAAGTTTGAGCGAGTGAGTGGAACAAATGTTGGCGGTGGAACGTTTTGGGGTTTGGGAAGGCTCTTAACGAATTGTAAGAGGTAATTTGATGTCTCTACTTATTATGGTATGATGATCTTCTTACATATATTTTCTAACTCATGAACCCCTAGGGGTTGGCTCAAGTGTAATAACCTTAGTCTTGGGGATATGCTCCCCCCAAGTCTAAGGTTCGAACCTTGGGTGTAAACAATTTCTAAGGGCCACGTCCCATTGGTGAGAAGTCGATGACTTACCTGATCCATGTGATGTGGGCGAATTACATGGGTCTGGGTTTTAAGAGGCATGTTTAGATGGTCTTAGGGATTCCTTGTAATAACAAAAATATATTTTATAACTCACGGACCAGAGATTCTTTTTTTTTTTTTTTTTTCAGTTTTGATGAGTTGCTAGAATTAAGTCATAAGGGAAATAATAGAGTGATAGGCATGCTTGTCGGAGACATCTATGGAGGAATGGACTATTCAAAGGTGAATATTCTTGATAGACTGTCTTTGCTTTAATTTAGGTGTCAAAAGCTTGCTGGTTTTTGTGTTTGCATACCTTGAGTTGAAGTTTTCATGTGAATTGGTCGTAATTTTGACAGAAGATGCTCATTGTTCCTTTTCGTCCATAGTTCCATGTTAATTTTCCCTCTGATGATTGCAAACCTCACTGTATCTCTATCCCCCTCCCCCTTTTAATGTTAACAGGTTGGTCTTTCATCAACAACTATTGCTTCTAGCTTTGGCAAGGCAATTTCTGATAATAAAGAGCTTGCAGATTACAGGCCCGAAGATATCTCCCGGTCCCTCTTAAGAATGATTTCAAATAACATTGGACAGGTCAGTTGTAGTTGGGCAGGTTTCTTGCTTTCCACAAATTGGATATACATGGTGAAGTAGCAACTGTGTTTGTCTTTATGGGAAAAATGAAGTTTAAGAATTACCATTTTGTTGAATTCAGAGTTTGGAGATTGGGATCAACCCTTGACTTATTTTATTTTATTAAGCTGTCCAAATCCTAGACAGTAATTGGTCATCACTCCTGGCCAGCTGGTATTGTTCCATCTGTTGAAGAAGCTTGGTAGCCAACTAAAATACCTAACAAACCAAGATTTACTGTAGAAACGGATATTAATGTAGTTCTTAGAGTGAAAAGCTGAACTCTCAAAGTAACCTACGCAGTAATGAACAATCCAGTCAAATGAGCTACTTAAATTGATACTCTGTCTAGTGAGGTAGAGCAATTTATGATTTGTAATTACCTATAAACAAAAAATGATTTGTAATTCCTTTTCAAACCTTGTAATCATCTCATTGATTAATATTGTCATTATGGGTATTTCATTCCTTATTTTGGCATTTATTTCTTGCTTATTATATTTATGATACCTATAAAAAAAAATTATATTTACGAGTTTCTCCATATTTATATTTTCTTTGCTTGTCAACTTTGAAGATTTCTTTTACATACTGCACAATAGTACACTGTGGCCTATCACATAATATGTGACAAAAGCTAGATAGCAGCTGTCGTTGATACTTTCTGGGTACATTGGGACATACCAGAATATATATTATGATGCTTCTGTTCTTAACTTCTTCCATATCCAACTTCCCTGTTCTTACATTAATCCTTTGGTGCTTTATTTCGAACTTTTCTATAGCGTCTTTTCTTACTGGCAAGGTTCAAACCCTTGGATTCAGGTTGTGCGTAGACTACTCTATAACTATTGATAATAATCTGTTGGGCTTCACCTGCGCAGGTTCAGCCCTGCTGTTGATGAGTCCTTTTAATAATATTGAAAAAATACTCATACTTTATGACATTAGTGTACAGAAAATCATAGGATGGTATCACGCGTCTTTGTCGAGCCTTTCCTTTAATGGTTGGGAGAAGCCTTCCCTTATCTATACTTCTCATGATTAAAAAAATCCTTGGCCTTCCCAACCCCTTTACATATTTTACCTCTTTCATTTATGACCTACTAGAAAGGTCTAGTTTAGGTTCTGGTATCCTTTGCCAAACCTAGAGGTGCAAAAAACTTATTAACACTTTTTCCCTGTTAGCTAGGCATCCCTGAAAATGCAATATGTCATCCCTGTTTTTTTTTTTTTTTTTTTGGGTCCGAAAGACATTCATAACTTATTTTCTGTGTCTTAGAAATTCTGTTGTGCATTTTATCTAGTCTTATTTAATTCCTCTGAAAAGCTATTTTCATTCTGTAAAACATCTAGTGACTGTCGTAATGTTTCTTATGTTTCACTGTTTTACTGTCAGATCTCTTACTTGAATGCTCTCCGATTTGGACTCAAGAGGATATTTTTTGGAGGTTTTTTTATTGGGGGTCATGCTTATACCATGGACACAATATCCGTTGCAGTTCACTTCTGGTAATCATGACACTTTGTGTTCTTGGTCATATTTCACATGCATCATTCTTCCTTGTTTTCAACTGAAACCATTGCGCCCCCCCCCCGGGGGGAAAGAAATAAAAATTAAATAGTTGTATTAATGATAAAGATAATTAATGGTTGAGTTCATATTTGGGTGACGGTTCCTCGGGAACTTTATGACGGCCGATGCCTTAGTTGTTGTTCTGTTTCAATTATTTCTATATTTCCCAGAGGCTTTCAATTAAAAAAGGTCAGTGTTTTTTCTCTTTTCAGGTCTAAAGGAGAGGCTAAAGCAATGTTTTTGCGGCATGAAGGATTTCTTGGAGCATTGGGTGCCTTCATGAGCTATGGAAAACATGGTTTTGATGACTTGATGTTCCATCAGTTAATTCAGTCTGCTTCCCTTGCAGGAGATAAGATTGGTAGCCCGCCAAACGGGAAATCGAGTGAAAATGAAAGTATAGAATGTAGTATCTATGCGTCTTAGAGTTTGCAGCTTAGAAGAAAATGAAAGTATAGACAGTAGTGGCTATGCATCTTAGAATATGTTGTTTGTTTCTCCTTTTGGGCTTGGATACCAGAAGCTAGACAAGGCCACTCTTGGTTCCCTGCATGCTCTCTGAGTCTCTCAGCATGTCAAAGAGTGGAAACTTCTGTAATAGGTGTAACATAGTGAAAAATATTGTAGGAAAAATATATGAACGACAAAATTGAGGGGGCAGAGAGAGAGAGAGCAATAAGTGAACAACATCACTTTCCTAGGTGTTTATGTATAATCTTAGGCTTTGTGGGATTCTGTATCTTCTCATATTGTAACTTTTATTACTTAATAAAGACGGTATCTTTTACTATAAAGGTAATGCCCTCTTGGGACCAAAATGAGTCGAAGCGTCAGGACAGACATGGCCCAAGGAAGAGGTGACAGAAGTCTAGACATTTTATGTAATGTATGAAACTAATTTTGTAAAAGGATTTTATANTGACAGAAGTCTAGACATTTTATGTAATGTATGAAACTAATTTTGTAAAAGGATTTTATATTTTTAATTAAATGAATTCCGCTGTAAAGCGTTATTTAGATTGATAAAGTAGATTTCAAATTTTAACTATGAAATCTTTTAGGAAAAAGCATGGGATCCCGCTGAAAGTCATTGCTCCCCTTTTTTTTATTTTTGCTTAGTGATTAAGAAATTATTATTTAATAATATTAAGAAATTTTTTATTTTTTAAAAAATATTAAAAAATATGAAAAAATGATATGAAAAAAATTTTTTTAAAAAAAAATTTAAAATCCCTAGCGAGAGTTTCTAGTAAGAGCCCCCATCGGTAGGTGTAGATCCACCCAATCTTTTATAACTGAGAAGAGAAGGAAAAAATTTGAAAAAGTTGAATAATTCTTGTCTTGTTTTCTAAAATTATTTTTTAAAATCCCAACTAACAGGGTGGTATCATTCTAGAGCAGGCAAAACCCCTTTTTATATATAGAAATGGAAATCTAAAGGGTCAGACCTTACAAAAAGACCAAGCTTTCCCCTACAAGAAACGGAAAAGATAGACATCTGATATGCTCAACTGGGCAGCCTAGGATTACACCCGACAACATCCCACAAATACATCCTAATGGCAAACCACACCCAGCAGATGGAATCATACCTCCTCGCATCAGGACATGTGGAAACAGCCCAGCAATGAAGCGATCAAATAGACCAAATAAAGACAAAATCAACAACTGGAAACCCTGCAAATAGCCAACCTAAAGCAAAACCACTGCACTCCAATTCACCATGATATTGAGATATTTATTACACAAACTTTTGCACAATTCTTTAATAAAATATTATCTATTTTTTAATTCAAACCCAAATTTATCTTTAATGATATCTTATTAAAGAACTGTGTCCTCTCACTGCTCTTTCACTGCACGAGACCGCATCTGCAGCAGAGCACCCCAGAGAATGCAATTACCTGGCCAAGTATACCTTTCCAGAAAAGATAACATCAACAAGAACATACCTACACTTGGCCCCAAGTCTCAGTTTTCCATTACTTTAATGTTCACAGTTCCTTTGAACATCGATCACCAAAATTTTGGATAATTAGATAAAATGAGATTAGATGAGATGGTTTTAAATGAGTTGAATAAAATATTATTTTTTAATATTATTATTTTTTTAAAATTAGAAAAAATTGAATTGTTTATTATATTTTATGTGAAAATTTGAGAAAATTATAACGATGAAATGAAATGAGACCTAAGTTCTTTTCTAACCACACCCTTTTCTTTATAGCAAATCAAATGGCGCATTTTCTTCCTGCAAAGGGGTTACAAGATTATATATGAATCATCTTTCAAATTGCATTCGAGTTTAAAGGGTTTAGTACATCTCATGCTAAAAGCATATTATACGCAATGATAGTGCCAGTTATCCAGGTTATCTTGGCAATCTGTCAGTATTGTTGTACCTCTTACGATCAGATACATCCAAATCTAAAAGGTTTCTCACCAGAGTAATTGCTGCTAGATCCTTGTGAGACTCTCGGTCGACCAAAAATACATGTAATAGTAGTAACATTACATACTTGGTGGTAGTCTTTGATAATAGTTGCGACTGCAATTTTAGATCCGCAGTTTTGCTATTTCAAATCAAGATTTTTGTAACACTCCGGTGGAGTGAGACGGAAATCTCACTTTGAGGGAATTTTTCAGGAAAATAGAAAGAATATTGAGAGAAAATAAAAATAACTTAATTGTATTTTTCTATATAAAAATTATAAATCTCTTCTGATGAAATATATCCACGATTTTTGTAACAAAATTGCGTTACTTATTGTGTATCTAAGAAACATAACAAGTAAATATAAAGGGTCCATTAACCCTAAAGGGTTCAGTAGACCATATAACTAATGGATCGAAATCCTTACAAACGAGATTAAATCATAATAAAAGATAACTGAGGCCCATATTGCAGCCCAAGAAATAGCCCAACCAATGGTCCATACATTTCAAGCTCTCACCTTAATTCTTCTAAAGTCTCAACTCACTTTTATCTCTTATCTGTTTATCTCAACAATCCTAAGCCTTCGAGTAGGTTTGGAGGTGAGATAAAATATAAAATTTTTATTTCATCTCATTTTATATTTTTTAATTTTTTATATAAAATATAATAAATAATTCAACTTTTTCAAATCTCAAAATAATAATAATATTAAAATATAATATTTTAAATTTTTATATAAATACACAAAATTCACATTCCACTCCCAAACCTGCCCGTCGCCGTCGTCAGTGGCCTAGACTGTTATAATTTTCAACACTCATGCAATTTTCAACGCTCATAAATGGAACCGTTTCACTTCCCAAGGACCGATTCACTACTTCACCGTATCACGTGAAATTATTTGGTTCTTAGACTTATATTCATTTCAATTTATTATTATAATTATTTTAAATTTTAATATAAAATATAATAAATAATTTAATATTTTCAAATTTTAAAATAATTATAATATTAAAAATTAATATTTTAATAATATTTTATCATCTCAACTCAATTTAATTTAACATCTAAACGTAATCTAAATCTTGATTTCTTGACTATAAAAGTAGCCACTAAACTTTATAACATTTATTTTTTCACTCTCAAGTTTTCAGTTTTATCATTTGGGGCTTTTTTTTATCATTTGAATCCACGTCAGATTTTCTCTCATGTCAGATTTCCAATTAGAAAGAAAATCTAACATAAATAAAACAGAAGAATGTGGTTGTAATATTTTTAACACATAAAACCATTTCTTAAAATTAAAGCAAATTCAAAATTTTCTTTAAAAAAATAAAGGCAATACGCCTGGGTTTACAACTGAAGCACAACCTGGGAGAGAACTTAGGGTGCATTATTTTATATATATTATATATATAATTGCTATAATTACAATAATATTTTATAAAAATAAATTTATATAAATTAATGTGATTTTATATAATATATAAATAATTTTATAATCTAATATATTATATAAATCACAACTATTTATGAATTTATTTTTATAAAATAATTTTAAATATTCAGATTGATTATACTTAGGGGTATAAATTTAAATCGAAAAATCAGAAAATCGGTCCAGACCGGACCGAATTAGACCAGTTGGTCCGGTTCT
>QEOY01009260.1:424854-500358 GCA_003123805.1 Juglans sigillata | reverse complement strand
CCCAGCTTCAAAAACAGCTGGAAATGGAGGAAGCAGAGGACACAAGCCAACCCAAAATGGTCGTGACCACATGAGAGGCGAAATGAAGCCTACTGCTCTTGGAAGAGAACCCAGAGCCGGTGCAAGATAATGCATGGTGCAGGAAAGAGGAACAGCTTCCATATACTAGTTTATCTACGTTGATGGCATGTCCATTATATCCTTTCGGTTTTCTCCTTTTTGTATCCCTCCAGTCCTCGTGTATCTCTAAGTTTCCACCCCCGCAGCTTGAATGTATTTGAGTACACATACATATGGTGTTGTGACATGAAGTTATTTTAGCTGAAAATTCCAGATTTATATATAAAATCTGTTGGGGTCCCGGAATGTTCAGTTTCTTGTTGCTCTTCAGTTTCCATGAATGTAGTGAACGGCCAGGCTATTTGCTATATGGCATTAGGATTCGAAGGACAGCATACCGGGGCAGTCAACCTGGTTTTGCTGAGAAAATTGAATATACATACCGCATTAATGTTTACACACTTGCTTCGTAACATCAAACTATAAGCAATTTTTAGACATTGAACTAAGACTCCTATAAAAAAAAGTACTTGAAATTGAACCTCAGGCTGGGCCAGGAGCCCCTGTAATCCCGCCCACTCACCTAATCCACACATGGGTAACAAGTGGGCAGATGCCATTAGAAATTGACTTAAAACGAGTGGGAGGTGGGAAGGCTTTTTAACCCCGTCCGTTTGTTATCCGCACGCTCAGCTATATATAAAAACAAAAATTCCTTTTTTTTTTTGACCTCTTTCCCCTCTTCATCTCCTTCTCCATGCAACCTCCTCCTCCTCCTCCTACTCTTCTTCATCATCTTATTCTCTATGCTAAGACCCACGGCCACGATTGTAGGTTTGATATTCATGGGCGATTTGACTGTCGAAGGATATGATATTCACGGTGATGGATTTCAGAGAAATACTACGACTCGTTTGCTTTCTCTCAATGATTTCCCCTGCTGCTCTTATGTGGATTTGATATTCTGAAAGGTTTCATCATGGGCTTGAATTTTGATTGGGTTGTGTAGGCTGAACGGTGGGCAAGAGGGGGGGTGGGGGCGGGGGTAGAGAGGGTGGCTAGTTACCCATTTCGGATGGGTTGAACTCTCAAGTACACTACACAACATCCACATAGTATAATTTAATTTATAATTTATAATTTTTAAATTTTATTTTTTAAATTAAATCATGTCAAGAGAATAATATGTGGTGGTGTAAAGACATACAAATATATTATTCAATTAGGAAAGCTTTCAATGTTATTTGCAATTTTATCCAATTGTATTGGTTAACATGGAGATGATTTGGCACAATCTTGATACTTAGATTTTAATGTAGGGTGCAAAAGTGTTAGTTTTGATAATTTTGAGTGCAAAATAGATAAATCCAAAGAATTTGAGAGTGTAAAATATAATTTTTATTTAATATACTTAAAATGAAGCTATTCACATCTCCATTAAAGTGTAATGTAAAAAGAATTTAAGAGTAATTAGATATAGTCGTGGAGTGCAAACATAATTATTTTAAAAAAGAGTGAAATTTATTATTAAAAAATTAATTATTTTATATAAATCTTATATTTAATTAATTTTTTAAAAAAACTATATGATATTTATACAAAACAAATATAATTTCTTTTTTCATAATAATTCTCTTACACGCTACGTCCCCACCATAACTGCAACCCTTTAGAAACAAAACAGAATTGTACCAGTTTTGGCCAAACAGAGTAGATACACCCAGATCCTGCAAATATTCCCTCTCCTGACATTCCTTTCCTGTTAAGTTGTACACCACGCGCAGTCACACCTAATCCGAATTCTGGAGATTATATCAGTTTTTGCTGGGTCGATTTATGTTTTTTTTCTTTTTTCTTTTCTAAGCAAGCTTGAGCATTAAAGAAAACAAGTTACGCAAGAGGATAGTTATGAGCTTACAGAACCAGCAATATAGTTATCAGATTTATGTTTGGTTTGGTTTGGTTTGGTTTGGTTACATAGATTAGAAATATATGAATAGTAATAAAATAATTTTTAAATAATAATAAAATAATTTGAATTAAGATGTTTTATAAGATTTTAAAAAATGAGAGAAAAATTGAGAAATGACATATATAGGAACTTATTAGACACAACATGCAATCAGAATTTTGTCAATGAGCTGCATATTAATCAGACCTAGTATTTAAGCTAAATTAATGACTAGGTTTGGTTAGTAACAACAACACCAAAACATCACTATGAGTAGCTTAAGGCTCTGTCTAGTTTTGCAAACTATCTTGTTAGATCTCATCTCAACATCTAAATATTATTTAAATATAAATATTTTTTAATTTTTAATTTTTAAATTTTTCATCTAATCAGTACATACTCACTATAACTTTTAATTTTTAAACAAAACATAAAAAATAATTTAATTTTTTCTAATCTCAAAATAAACATAAATATTAAAAAATTATATTTTAACGATATTTTCAACAGTATGGTCATAGTGATGCGGTGGTTGGAGTGCTCATCCACAATATAAACAGTAAATAAAGTGCAGGAAGTGTAACAGGGAGTCAGAGAGGCTAGATATTGATAATATTTTACTATTATTTATTATTTTATTATTCACTTTTTACTATTTTTTATTATTATTTAATATTCTTTCATTATTATTCACAGAATACTTCAATATCCAAATGCAACCTTAAACTTACATTCAAATTTTTGAGGGAAAATTCACTATGTATAGTGATTTAAAAATGCTCTTAAAGTTACTGATACAATGTGATGAGATTTTGAGAGATATAATTACAGAGATTCTTATTGCTTATTGAGGAGAAAAACTGATTTTATTTCAATTGATTCTAGCAGAATATATACACATATACGGGCTCTATTCTAGGAAGGAAAACTACAATTAAGCCTAACATTTACAGCAGCACATCTACACGGGAATGTTCCAGCTATTACAGAATAATTGATTTCTGTTACAGTCAAATTTTCAGCCTATAAATCAGGACGTGTGATCTTGAGCTTGATTGGAAGAGTCTTCCCTTATACGCCCCCGCAAGATGGAGGAGCCATCAGCTAAGCCAATCTTGATTTTGAGAGAGTCCAGGCGTTGGTGTGATAATGGCTTGGTCAATAAGTCTGCTAGCTGATCTTGAGTGTTGACATGTTGAACATGGAGAATTTTCTTTTGAACCATATCAAGGACAAAATGGAGATCAATCTGAATGTGTTTCATCCGAGAGTGCTGAATAGGATTGAAACTAAGATGAGTTGCACCCAAATTGTCACATAACAGTGCTGGTGAAGCTTTTATTGGGAGCCCAAGTTCTTTGAATAAGGAGAGCAGCCATACTGTTTTGGAGGCAACATTTGCAAGAGATCTATACTCAGCCTCGGTAGATGATCTGGCTACAGCTCGCTGTTTTTTGGAACTCCAAGAAATAGGATTGCATCCAAGGAAACTTATGTATGCTGATGTGGATGTACGATCATCAAAATTGCCTGCCCAATCAGCATCGGAGTATGTGGTAAGATCAAAGCTGGAATGGTTTTTAATGTGGATGCCATGGAAAATGGTTTTCTTCAAGTACCGGAGAAGTCTCTTCGTAGCTGCCCAGTGAGTTACTGTGGGTTTATGCATAAACTGTGACAATTTATTGACGGAGAAACAAATGTCCGAGCGTGTAAGAGATAAATACTGAAGGCCGCCAATAACACTTCGGAATTCAGTGCTATCAAAGGATGTGGTTCCATCAACTAACTTCAGAGGCATGCTTGTAGACAGCGGGGTAGATACTTCCTTTGCACCCATCATATTTGTTTTTGAAAGAAGGTTCCGGATGTATTTGTGTTGAGATAGGAAAAGACCGGATTTGTAGGAATAACTTCCATGCCCAAGAAGAAGTGAAGCTGACCCATATCTTTTAAGGAGAATTGAATTCCAAGTTGTTCAATGATATGAGATAAAAATTTTAGATCACTACCAGTGATAACCAAATCATCCACATATACCAATAAATAGCACAAAACAGAGTTTTTTTGATATATAAACAAAGATGAGTCTGCCTTTGAGTTTTGAAACCTGAGACTCATGATGGCCATTTTCAGTGCTGAGTACCAGGCTCTAGGAGCCTGTTTTAGGCCATAAATGACCTTATTTAACTTACAAACATGAGTAGGGTTTGAGGCATCTTTGAATCCCGGGGGTTGAGCCATATAAACTGTTTCAGTCAACTGGCCATGCAAAAAAACATTGTTGACATCAAGTTGTCTCAAAGGCCATCCCTGCATCACAGCAACTGTTAGAACAGTTCGAATTATAGCAGGTTTCACAACAGGACTAAATGTTTCTTTGTAGTCCAACCCAGGACGTTGGTTGTAGCCCTTGGCGACAAGGCGCGCTTTAAATCTATCTATAGACCCATCAGATTTTCGCTTGATCCGGAATACCCATTTGCATCCCATGGGTTGACAATTATTTGGAGGAGGGACCAGTTCCCATGTGTTATGTCGCATAAGGGCAGTGAGTTCGTCTGACATGGCTGTTCTCCAGTGTGATTCACGAAGAGCTTGCCCCACACAAGTTGGTTCGATGGTGCTAGGAATGGGATGTTTGGTTGTGGAATTTAGTTGTTTAGGTTTATGAATGTTGTTCATTGACCGAGTGGTCATGGAATGGGTTCGGGTAGGCTGTGGTGCTGGTGAGTCACAAGGAGCAGAGGTAGTGTCAAGATCCAAATCAGTGTTGTGCGTGGGTGTAATTTCATGCGAATTGAGTGAGGAAGTCTGAATAGCATGCTATTCAAGAGAATTAGGGCATGAAGAAACAGAGTTCAAAGGTTGGGAATTAAGAGAAGAGGAGAGAGAGGCGTTACCTGGAGGTGCGGCGGAGATGTTCTCACCTACCGAAGTCACTGGTGGAGGCGTCGGGATGAATGAAGGCGCACCGTGGATGGGTGAATCACTTGCCAAGGACAACGAAGAATTTGGGTTTGCAGAAGGACCATTTCGGTTTTCATCAAACAGAACATGCCGAGAGTGATACACTTTGTTGGTAGATGGATCAATACACTTGTAGGCATTTTGGGTCAAAGAATAGCCCACGAAGAGGCAGGGAACTGCTTTGGGCTGCATTTTGTGTGTGTTATACGGTCTAGTGAGAGGAAAGCATAAACAACCAAATTTTTTTAGCTTCAAATAATTTGGTTGTTGCTTAAATAATGCTTCAAACGGTGAGATGTTTTGAAGGAGAGGGGTTGGTTGACGATTAAAAAGATATGCTGCAGTGGAAAAAGCATGAGGCCAATATGTCAAGGGTAAAGATGCATCATGTAAGAGAGTAAGGCCCGTTTCCACTAAGTGAAGATGACGACGCTCAGAAACACCATTTTGTTGCGGTGTATGAGGAGCGGTGGTGTAGTGGCTTATTTCATGAATAGAAAAATATTTTTTTAAAGCCATAAATTCACCACCATTATCCGAATAAATGGTTTTGATTTTGGATTGAAATCTGGTTTCAACAAGATGTTTAAATTGAGGAAATATTGTGCTAACACCAGATTTTGTTTCCATAGAATAAAACCAAATATATTTTGTGAAATGATCAACCAAAATAAGGTAATAACGTGATCCATCAATGCCAATGGAATTGGAGGGTCCCCAAACATCAGTATAAATTAAGTCAAGAGGAGCATGACTTTGAAGACTATTTTGCCGAAATGGAAGTTTGTGGGCTTTATTAACGGAACAAGAGGTACAAAGATGAGAAACATTTTCTTCTTTTTTTATTGGAAGAGAAAAAAAATTGACAAGTTGGTGGACAATTTTATGAGATGGATGTCCAAGACGCTTGTGCCACCCATCAACGGAGGTCCTTTCATGCACGTTGGCAACCATTTTTGGAGAAGATTTCACCATTGACTCCGGAAGGGTGTAAACACCATTTTCACACGCACCTTTGAGTAAAACCGCTCCCGTGGTCCGATTCTTAACAAGAAAAAAAGAAGGATGAAACTCAACAAAAACATGATTATGGGTTGTAAAATGATGAACGGAGATAAGGTTTTTCCGTATATTGGGAACACAAAGGGTATCATTTAAATGAAAAGTGCGGTTGGGTGAGTGAAGAACCAATGAACCAATGTGAGAGACATGCAAACCTGAACCATCACCAATGACAACCTCATATGTGCCATCATATTCGGAATGGACAGACAAATTAGCCAAATCACCAGTTATATTGTGGGAGGCTGCCGAGTCTATAAGCCACTTTGTGTCTTGGGCTGGTAAAGTTGAGGCACAATTTGCCGTGGCTGTAGTAAAGTGGACACGAGGACAATTTTTGGCAGTATGGCCCAATTGTTCACAAAGTTGGCATTTTGGAGTGTAACGTCGCTGACCTTTGGGCTTAGTCTTTCGATTGTCTCGTGGACCACTGCTATTTCGATACTGGGCCGAAGTATTGTTGTTCGGTGGGGCTCCATTTCTATGATCAAAGCCATTCGATTTGGAGTAGCCTTTAGAAGAGTGGCCTCCAGAGGAAGAACCAGAGCCAGATCTGCGATGAGAGTAGTTGGCGGAGACAACCAGCTGCTGAGAGTTAGCTTCAAGACGGCGAAGTTACACATCGTGACTTACAAGAAGATCGTGTAACTCTTCGAAGGTGAGTGGGTGCTCCCGTGCACGAATAGGAGCTGCGATCTCACGAAAATCAGCGCCCAGACCATTGAGAATGTAAAGTGTGAGATCATCTTCAGAGATGGGATGATCGATAAGGGAGATTTCATCTGCAAGAGATTTGGCAGTGTGCAGGTACTCTTGAACCGATTGATTTCCCTTTTTGATCAGAGTTAGTTCCTCTTTAAGTTGCATTGCCCTAGTCCGAGACTTGCTTGCGTACATTGTATGTAATTTTTGCCATGCTTCTTGGGAGGATTTGGCAATGGAGATGAAGGGTGTGATAGTGGTGGTCGTTGATGCCAGAATGGCACTGAGGATAAGTTTATCTTGTCTTATCCAGTGAATTCGTTGATGAGCGGAAATGGAGGGATCATTGGTTTGAGGGCAAGGCTTGTCTCCAGTGACATAATCAAGGAGATTATATCCAATGAGGAGTGCTTCAAACTGGGCACGCCATTGAGGAAAGGTGGAGGGGGTGAGTTTTTCATTGATCTGAGATGTGATATTGAGAGCAATAAGGGGAATGTCTGTGGGAGATGGTGGAGTTGTGATCGGATTATGGGTATTTTCAGAGTGGGGGATCGAATTCTCGGTGGAAGATGGCTCTCCTGATACCATGATGAGATTTTATGAGATATAATTACAGAGATTCTTATTGCTTATTGAGGAGAAAAACTGATTTTATTTCAATTGATTCTAGCAGAATATATACACATATACGGGCTCTATTCTAGGAAGGAAAACTACAATTAAGCCTAACATTTACAGTAGCACATCTACACGGGAATGTTCCAGCTATTACAGAATAATTGATTTTTGTTACAGTCAGATTTTCAGCCTATAAATCAGGACGTGTGATCTTGAGCTTGATTGGAGGAGTCTTCCCTTATACAATGTCCATGGAGACGTGAGAAAGAAGCCGAAGAAGAAATATGCTGTTTGGGTGCTTATCCCCAACAAAAACAATTCACGCCCAACTCAACTGTTGCTAAAATCAGCAAATTGTAGTGCACGCATCCACTTAGGATTTGGGAACCTTACTGTTTGTCATTATCAAATCCCAAGGAAGGACAATACAATGGAATGGACACCATCTCAAAAACGTCTTAGGTGTTAAGCATTTTTACTCGTAAAAGTTGTCAATTTCACATATTTGTAGCTGAACTTTGAGTTTTCTCTATGAGCATTCTCTTCTCTAATATGATATTATTTTAGTCATGTGAAGACGCAGAAGGGAGCCAAGTATGTAGAATTTCAATTCTGCTTTTGGAAGGGTAGAAATACCCCAAGCCCATTATGACATTCGAAGCCCAGCTTGAGGGGGATCTCATCTAGGGGTGGTAGCGGGGCCCTATACCCTGCTACCCCGCCCAGCATGGAGAAGGCCTAGCGGGGGCGGGATGACTCTATATTGCTTAAGTATGACCATTGTATTACCTTACACTCCTATATAAATATTAGTTTAGGAGGTCAAGACAATCTAAAATCTAACTCTAATAAGTTTAAGTTTTTTTTGTTTTAATTTATAATTTAAATTCTATTATAATTTGGGTCTAAAAAGATATTTTTAGACCAAAAAAATTTCTTTAGACCTAATGTGTTGGCCTAGGCGGGGGGCGGGGCAGATAGAGTTTTTTCCCCCACCCTCTAGCATGGGGGTGGGAAGGGGTGCGGGGAAGGGGCCCCCACCTCGCACCATGCGGGTTGCTTTCAACAAGAAAGAGAGAGAAGGAAAGTAGGGGATAAAAGGCGAGGAAGGAAAAATATGTCAGGAGAAAAGAGAGGAAGTGATGGAAAAATGGGAGAAAAGAGAGAGGATGAGGGTTAGGCACGCAAAAGGGACAACAAAATGACATACACCAACTATTGACAATGAAATAAAAAGGATATGAGATAAAAAACGTAGGAAACTGGGGCCTTCTTCTTCTTTGGGACTCCAGGGGCGACGAGAGAGAGAGAGAGAGAGATTCTTCAACTTCAACTTTATTATTTGTACAATGAGTTATGAGAGACCATAAGAGACTGTAAAATACTTCTATTTATAGTGGATTTGCACTCCGAACGACCCGTAGATGTAGGCCCTATCTCGAACCAAGTAAATCTGTGTGTTTTGCTCTCTATTTATATTTGTTGTATTTAACTTTTATTTACTGCAATAAATGTATGTATGAACATCACACCTAAACTCTAGACCACCATCGTGTGTCCCAAACCACACCGTTCGAGACCCAAACCATCACGGTCGGCCGGGATGACTCATTCTCCCTCTTAAGTATGTTCTTACAAATCAGGCAACAACAACTTCAATCTTACTTTACCTTCTACACATTCTTTTTGCACTTGGGTCATTCTCTGTTTATGGGACTGTGCGGGGTTTTCACTGATGGCTATGGCAATTTGTCGGAGATGATCATGTTCTTCATACCTACCAAAAGGATGAAATTTAGCTCTTAAATTTATTCATGTGACAGAACACCATAAATAAAAGCAATTGTTCTCTTCACGTGCGAAACAAAAGGAGTCTCCTTAAGTTTGACCATACTTTATAGACATTTCAGTCAATTTCTATATAACTATCAATAATCATTGTATAAAAAATCAAATCTTTTGTTAAAATGTAACTATTCCTATGAGAGGATAAAAACTGTTCAGTGATCATTCTCATTAGGACAATGCCAGGAGCCGCCTAACATGTACCGCTAGGTGTACTCCTAATGTTTATTTGAGATTTTCTTTTCTTTGATTTTTTTTTAAATTTTTTTAACATCTTTAATTATTAAGAAAAAAAAATCACAACTTTAATAATATTTACTTCCCTTAATCATTAAATAAAAAAAATTAAAATAACCAAACAGTAACTTTGAGTGATAATATTGAGAAGGCTAAGTAGCATTTTCCTTCTCATTATAATAGTTTCTGGCCATCAAAAGTTCAACAATTTGCACTCTAGAGAATGGATGGACTGGTCAAGGACAACACCTTGCAATTTGCACGACAAAATGCTGGAATTTATTAAAAATATAAGAGAAATGATTTAGCCATAAAGTGATTTCATAAAAATAAAGTAAAAAATTGATGTGACTTGATGTGATACGTTAGATCGTAAAACTACTTTTGTTATAGAGTATATATAACGCATTATATAAAATCATGTGAGCCTATGGGTTTGCTTTTATGAAATCTTTGTGTCTATAACATTTTTCAAGTATAATAGTTATTTTAAGGGAAACTGTATCATTTATTCATTAGAAAAACTTATATTCATGACTAGATACATTCTGGGATGTCCACAAATCAAACATGACATCATAAACCAAAATAATGTATTTGAAGCTCTACAATACACTATTCCCTTTTATGACTCGTCTAATCCTCACTATTACTGATATTTCCTACAGACAAATGCCCACAAGAGATAACACTCTTTGTCTAAACAGAGACTCAATCTCACCCTTCCTAGAAAGAGAGGATTCAACCTCTACAGACTAACGTTCGAGAGACGAACTTTTTTTTTTCAACTAACAATAAAAAATAAAAAAGGAAAGCAGTAAGATAGATATGAAAAATGATAGATTACAGTTTGAACCAACTCCGATAGATTTTGGAATCTGTGACGGTCTGTGAAGGCAACACACTTGTCTCTTTTTAGCCACAAAGATCAGATCTGAAAGGTCTGTTGGTGGTAAGTTCGGTGATCTGGCGAGAAAAAAGGTGGCAGGTGAGAACCACGCACATTGATTTCACAAAACCACATCTTTTTCTCTTAACGATTTTCGACCTATGNTTTTTTATAAATTATACAAGAAGGTGATATTCTCAAATTATTAATCCAAATTTTAATAGTAAAAGGAAAAGAATAAGAGCTAACAATAGTTGAAGCAGGTGTAATGGTATATTACCCATATATTTATACACCGGGGACACCAATCCAATGAGAGGGTTATGGTAACCGGTAGGAGCCAACCAATGGAGTTCCAAACCGAAGCGTCATGTCTAAAAGAGAATCTTCTAGGGGTGCTACCTACATAGTGCTGGGCGGGGGAACCCCCTCCCTGCCCCNGTCCCCTGCCCCGCTACCGAGGGTGGTGTTGAAATCGTACCCCGCCCCACCTCCCGCTCAACCTATTGTCTAAAGATTTTCTTAGTCTACAAATATTTTTTAGACCCAAATAATAATATAATTTAAAGTATAAATTGAAATTTATACATTAAAAAAAATATAAACTCATTAGAGTTATATTTTGGATTGTCTTGGCCTCTTAAGCCAACCATCATATAGAATGTCAATACAATACAATAGTGATAGTTAAGCAATGTGGGACTTCACTACTTCACTATTATATTGCCTTGAAACCTATATAATGGTTGACTTAGGAGGTCAATGCAATCCATTAAATTGAAATTGAATTCAAGTTTTTAACAAATTATATATATCTATATACAATATATTTATATAAATTATTTATATAAATATTAAAAATTAATATTTTTTGTTATTAAAAAGTGGATGAGTGCAGAGCGGGGGGCGGGGCCTCGTTGGGGGTCAATCCGCCCCCCGCCCTTGCATGGACATTGCGGGGTAATCCACCTGTCCATGCAGGGGCGGGGCGAATGGGGGCGAGCTCCCATTGCCCACCCCTAGGTGGGTGAATGGAGGAAGGAGAGATGGAGAGGGAGGGGAGGCCTCCTCCTCTCTGACAAAAATCAAATATGGAACTCTTAATTTTTTACAAACAAGAGAGAGAAGAGGCCTCTCGATGAGATAGTGTCAAAATATAATAGTTAGTGGCACACAATTTAAATTTTTACTAGTTTTGTTTAATTTATTATTATGTTTATCATAAAGGAAAATATAAATGATATATATAAGACTCAAATTCACAAGTCTCACATATATTTTTTTATAAAAAAGTAGATTTAAGCATGAAAAATTGTAAAAATCTCATTTTTTTTTATGAGATCTATATTTTATAAAATATTTGTACAAGATTTGTATATTTGGAGCTTATACATAGCATTATTCGAAAATAAAAGAGAAATAATATTTGTAATTATAAAATACTCAATTCTCACACAATTCTTTCGAAAAAAATTAAGAAATATAAAATTTATATGAAAAAAAAATTTTTTTTAACTAAAAAAAGAGTTTTCAGCATAATAAAGGGGACAAAAAAAAGTGGTTATAGTTAAGGAGGCGTGGCAAAAGGAGAGTGATGGCTGCCATACTGATTAGAGATATGCAGTTATGGGTTGCTTTCGCTGAAGAAGCATATGAACAATTCGATGGTACATGTTTTGTATACTAACTCTAGTAATGGGTCAAAATCCACTGTCTCTGCAGGATTATGATTCCCACTGTCGCAGATTTGCACTGAATAGGTTGAGACCCTCCCAATTCAAAAGGAAAAGTTGGTTAGCCTTGTTTTGTACCATTTTGTCTTTATTTTGGTTACTGTTTTTAAAGGGAGACATGGAAGGCCTTTGTCTGTTGCACCGGTACTTGTAACAGAGGTACCAACAAAGGGAAGGTGCTGTGGATGGAGGATGCATTGAAGGGTCTGGAGACACTCGTGGAGTGGCTTAGACCCCTTGCTCAGACTAGGGCTTGGGAATACTGTGTTGTTTGGAAATTAGGAGACGATCCCTCAAGGTATTTCCCATTTTTCATCTGCATCCAAAATGTCCAGTTTTTTTTTTAATCCAATGTTTTTCTAGTTTCGATCTACTCTGTTCAGTGGCCATTGCTCCATTTTTTTTTATTTTTTCAGGTTCATTGAATGGATAGGTTGCTGTTGTAGTGGTGGAGTTGATGGGGATGAGAATGTGAAAGAAGAACCAGGTGAGGAGCACCACTCGAGCCCCCTATGCAGGGATGTCCATTTTGAGCACCCCATGAGGACAAAGGCCTGTCAGGCTCTTGCTCAGCTTCCTTCTTCTATGCCACTGTATTCTGGGTACAAGCTTTCTTTCTCTGATCTCTCTCCAGTTTTACACCTTTCATTTTGTAGTAAAAAGATCATGAAACACTAATGAAGGATTGGAACCAGGTTTCATGGGGAGGTTGTGATATCAAACGAACCGAGGTGGATATTTTCCGATGCTAATTCCTCAAATTCAGCTACTTCAAATGTGGGTCTCTCTCTCTCTCTCTCTCTCTCTCTCTCTCAATTTAATTTCCGATAAATTAGCCATTCAATCTGTTTGGATGCTGAAAAACAGAGATGAGAGAAAAGGAAAGAATATTCCATCTCATGATTCAAACAGTTCTGTCGGTCCATTTGAGTGCAGGCTTTTGCTTCCGCAAGCCCCGTGAGAAGATGCCACAAATTATTCTCTTTTCAACCTGACATTTTCTCAGCTACCAAACGGAGCATTAGCCTATTGATATGTGCTTCAGGTTTATCACATATTCCCAACGTAGCATGGGATGGTCTGTTTCAGAGAAACTTTGGTCCATTGTATTGGGCCTCAACCATTAACTTTAAGCCAATTAAGCTTTGAAAAGTCCTCCGATCTTCACAATGTTAGTTCATATATCTCCATAATGATCAAGTATATTGAGTTGTGCCCATGCCGGCTTCCAAGTGACCAAAAGCCAAGGATCCAGGCTCCACCAGGTTCAATCAAATAATTTGTTTGAAGTCCCTTATCAAGTCTGATGAAATGCTCGAAAAACTGACGACCTAGACATGAGACACGCAACATCCTACAGATACTTTGTCATAGTTGCATTTCTGAAAAGATCATGACTGGATTGAGATAGAATACTAGAACACTTAGAACGTGTTAATTAATTCAACAAGAAAACACGCCTCTTAAAACTTGCACAAAATGTTTTTTTGAACAGGATTCATTGGGAACCCAAGTTCTGATCCCAGTTGTTGGTGGGCTTGTTGAGCTCTTTGCCACGGAACATGTAAGATTTGCCTTGCTCTTATATTTAGTTTCAGCATTGCAACTTAAATATTCTCCTCCTCTGGTTGCTAAAAATATAATTCTTTTTCTAGATACCAAAAGATCAAAAGTTCATAGAGTTAATTACAGCTCAGTGTACCATCTCTTTTGATCAAGAAGCCATGAGTGCCTGGAGCTATGCTAATCCGAACCTCAGTGGCAATCATCTTGATCCCGTGCGTGAAGATTACTTACCAAATTGGCCACTTCCCCTGCACTTGCCAAGTTTGAATCCCAGGATACAGGCTCTTCCACCAGTGATCCATTCCAGCTCCTATTCATGTGTAGATAGATCATCCAGTGGTTCCAATCCTTCGCATGAATACCCATCACTGGATTTAGATTCTTGTCAGATATCTCTGCATGGTGCTTTAAATCAGTCAATTGGCAAATCTTCTGGCTCTAAAAAGGCCAAGTACAGTCAGTGTTCATTGAAGCGACGGACAGGATCGATTGCAAATGGTAGAAATATGGTAGAAAACGATGAAACAAAAGTTATAAAGAAGCAAGAAAGAGAACAATACCATTCAAAAAATTTGGTCACAGAGAGAAATAGAAGAAACAGGATAAAAGACGGGCTCTTCACCCTGCGCTCGTTAGTCCCAAAGATATCCAAGGTTTAAGATACTTAATATCCTTCAAATACTATGTTACTGAATTGGTATCCTTCTTTCATTTGTTTCTTTTTTATCTTTTTCCCATTTTAGACGTCTCTGTCTTTATGACTGTCATTTCATAAACTCTAGATGGATAGAACTGCTATTCTTGGAGACGCAATTGGGTATATACAAGAGTTGGAGGAGGAAGTGAAGCAACTTCAGGATGAGCTCATGGAAATGAATGAAGAGGACCGCAGGAAGAATGAATCGGAGTTGAAGATCTCAACGTCAGACCAAATACAAGGCAGCGCCACCACACCTTTGCCACCTACTGAGCGGAACCAGGGCTTGTCCAGCTCTGGAGAAAAGAAGAAAACAGAGGTACATAGAGCTAGCATTTAGCTGTCACTTTCATTGTCTTTGATCAATTGAGTAGCGTAACAAGATGCTCCCTTCTGTTTTTCTGAGCAACAAAATGCTCCATTTATCCTTGCATTTTGAACCCTTTTCTTAGGTGCAAGTTGAAGTGAACCAGATGAGCCAAAGAGACTTCTTGATTAAATTCTTCTGCGAGCATAAGCGAGGTGGGTTTACAAGGTTGATGGAATCTTTACATTTGCTAGGGCTTCAAGTAGCTGATGCAAATATCACCACATTCTATGGCAAGGTCCTGAATATGCTCAAGGTTGAGGTAAGATCACCAATGGAATGCTAGCATGGAACTAGGGCGGATAGGAAATAGTTCATTGGATCATTGCTCTGATACAAAATAAACATTGTACATGTTCCCCAGGCAAAGAAGGACATTCAACTGAAGAAGCTGAGGAGCTCTTTGATCGAGCTAACAAACTAGAGACTATAAAATCAGACAGTAAGTAGAGGGCTGAGTTAATTCCTGAAAGTGAAGGGTTTGTGAAATGTTTTACCCCTCCATCCATGCACAATCTGATAAAATTGCATGATCATTGATACATTTGTTATTAACTTCAAATTCACTAAAACAGAGAATGCTAAAAGTGTAGATTTCTGATTTTGTATTTTTTTCCCCCTCCAAATGTTTTGTAGTGGTCGGAGTTCATGAAGTGGAGCGTATGCGACTTTCTTCCCTTCTAAGCGATTATAAAATCTCCCACTCGTGTTGCCTTTATACAAGAAACTACCCCCATGTTTGTGTCACCAGTCCACCAACCTTACTGTTCATATATTTAGAGAAGATTGTTTTCTCAGATAAATGACTTTTTGCTACCAATATTTTCTTTCTTGCGATTTGTTTAAATCAATTTTGTGCAATTTGGTCGTTTCTTTTCTGGCGATTAAGAAATCTTCAAAAAAAGCTATTTTGTGGCGAAAAAATGTTGACACAAAAAAATTGATAGAATAAGTCAATCCACACATTTTGAGCCTTTACTGCGAGATTATGTTGCCACTAAACATGATTTGTGATATTGAACTATTTGTAGCGATATTAAATCACTGGAAAGGTCATGATTTAAACCCTAATGATCCCTTTCCCTTTATTTCTTCTCCCCAGCCCCATACATACACTCTCTGTGTTGCCCCTTCCTGTTGTGCGAAACACACACACCAATGATGGAAAACTAAAGTAAAAGCAAGTACGATCAATCACACGACATACAATATACATGGTTCAGTAAATTAACTACGTTCACTGAGTTGCAGAAATCTTATTAACCAGAGGAGATTATAATCACTCAATCTCAACTCACTTTTTAGGACTTTTTGTTCTCTTACACAATATGCACTCACTTGACAATTGTTCTCTCTCAAACTATACTGTAAGTCGTACAAAACAAGTAAAATATAACATATAGTAAACGACGCTAAAAACCATAATCTGGAAAAAAATACGTTATTCGCTCGAGTGACATGTCATGCGCGCCTCGAGCAAACAACTAATGAACATTGGCTCGAGCGAATACTAGGGTTTGTGTGTTGCTTGAACTCACTATTGCGTGAGACTTGAGCGAACTCACGGGTTGAGCTTCGCTTGAGCGCCATGTTGAGTGACATCGAAGAACTCTCTATTTCTCGATTTTCTGCTCATAGACTAGTCTCCACTTGCAACCTAACAATCACCTACTTGGATACTAGGTCTCCACATTCTAGCCACTATTTCCAGCCAAACCCTATCTTCTCTGCAGCTCATAGCTCCCGTTTTCAAGTTAGAAGATGTATTTAAGTCAAGCCCGACTTTAGTCTTCCACGTACATCACCCTTAGTCAGCAGATTCATTAGGCGACTCACAACTCCCATTTCACAAGGAGTATCTGGTCTTGAATTGATCTTGGCAACCTTAGGCAACTTTCCAAGGGTTTACATGAGAAATGGCAAAGCTGACTTCCTTTGGCTTGCGCATAAGTTTTGCGCTATTAATCCTGCTTTTTTGCACTCTTGTATTTCCATACATATTATTGGACTCTGATGTTAAATACAAAGAGTTAGATTTCTTACCATGCGCCAAAACTAGTGCACCCTTAGTGATCTTCTAAGCTCCTCTAGAGAACGCTACTGCATAACCGCTGTCATCAAGCTGTTCCACAGAGATAAAATTTTTCTTTAGATTTGGAACATGTCTAACTTGCTGTAAAGTCCACACACCCATGTTTGGAAGTGTGATGCGCACTTCACCCACTCTCACTGCA
Source organism: Juglans sigillata (assembly GCA_003123805.1). NCBI lineage: Eukaryota > Viridiplantae > Streptophyta > Magnoliopsida > Fagales > Juglandaceae > Juglans > Juglans sigillata. The sequence goes on along the minus strand of QEOY01009260.1, from coordinate 483,424 downwards.
TCCAGTGCCTCTCTATCAGCTGCATACATCTTTCCAAAATTACCATTAACATAATTCTGTATGATCTCTCGATATGAGGTGCTATGGAACGAAGCTCCTGAATCCAACACCTAATAATCAATCGGACTGTACACTGCAAGAATTAGGGCATCATGAATTTCTTCTGGCACTACATTCACAACATCATCCTCAACACTTTCTTGATTCCTGAAGTTTCTCTTGATGTGGTCCGACTTGGAACAACTCCAGCCTGTGATCTGCTACCTAGATCTCATCTTGCTCTTCCCTGCTCTTAGAGCTTGATTGTCATGTCCTCTACCCCGATTGTCAACATTTAGGGCCGATCCCGAACTCGAGAACTCACTCGAGTCTCTTCTACGTACCTCATCAGCAAGGATCATGTCACATATGCCGTCGCAGTTCAGTTTCATCTTGTTGATTGAACTACTTACAACCATCCTCATGGCCTCCCATCTATGTGGCAGTGATGCCAATAGAATCAACACTCTGATCTCATCATCAAACTCAATTTCTATAGAAGACAGTTGATTTGTGATCATATTGAATTCATTCAAGTGTTGGGCCACAGACATACCTTTTGACATTCTCAAATTGAACAACTTTTTCATTAGCTGCACTTTGTTATTCGCCGATGACTTTTCATACATACCTGACAAAGTTGTCATAAGATCCATTGTGGTTCTCTCCTTACTAACATTAGTGTTTGTTTGGGAAGTGAGATGATCTCATCTTATCTCAAAACTTCTGATAATTTTCTTCTTAAACATTCTCAAACGGAAACAATTTTCACTTTCAAATCTTCAATTTTTTCATCTAATCAATACCTAATCATTACAACTTGTACAAACTTTCAAACAAAGTACAAAAAACAATACAACATTTTTAAATTTTAAAATAAAAATAATATTAAAAAAATAATATTATTAGAATATTTTAATTTTATAATACTTTTATTCAACTTTTTTTTTCTCTCATCTCCCAAAACCTAATAAAACATAATAATTAACTCAAATCATTTCACTACGATTTTGGCCGGTTTTATATATGTATGAAAGTACTCGGTTCGGTTTTGGTCCAAACCGAAATCAAAATTGAAACGCATCTGTCGATTTTCATCTCTACTATTCACAAACTATTTTACTATTATTTATAGAATTCTCATTTCATCTCATTACCCAAACATTCCCTTTGTATTTTCTCATAACAAAACTTCATCACAGAGATTGTTCACCAAAAAACTTCATTATCTTGCCCTAGGGCGCTGGCTAGATCAATATGTTTTCCTAATATACGGGCTGGAAGCAAGTGAGGTACCCATCCTCTCACAGCTTTTACATATACGCCTGAAAATCAAAATGCTAGCCATTTGGCCAAGGATGAGTGGAGATGGGCTAGTTGAAGCGTAGAGTTAGGCCAAATAATTGGTACTCTACCCTGGCGGGGTGCAAAGAAGGTGGCTACAATCATGCATAGGGAGGAGTGAGTTTGAACTTTCTCCCCGAACTACATAATTTTCAAAAATAGATTATTTATATTGTATTGGAGATACATTCTTTAGACGTGGCAAACAACCGAAAATGAAGTATTTTTTGTGCCCTCCTCCGTTTATTCTTCATGAATTTCTTATCATAGAATACAGGAATCACATTCTTTCCATCCGTATTCTCATACAAAAGATTCGAAAAACTATTCGATTTAAACTGATTCAGTCGATTCAAATTGAATCAGTAAGAAACTTAACCGAATTTTTTAATTATTTACTGAACTATTTCAATCAATCAATTTAGATCGATTTTAGCTTATTTTAGACCGATTCCAACTGATTTAAAATTGTATTTAATTTTAAGCTGCCTAACAATTGAGCCTTTTTTTTTTAATATCTTGTATAAAAATATGATAAAATTAAACATATATTAAATTTTTCATCATTGTATTCAATAAGAATCCTAGAAACATTGAAAGATAAAACATGTAGTTCTTTATTTTCTTTAGTTAAAAAAAAATTAGGAGATGAATGAATATTTTGTATTATAATTGTGGTTGTGCATAAAATATTATATTTACCATGTTCGTATAACTTAATTATCTTTATCTTTTTTGTTTATGAGGCAAAAATTATGGCATTCCCACTTCACAACTTAATAATGACATGATACTGATCTTAAATATGTTCTCAAGTGATCCACCACCTTCAATAAGAAATGAATCGTATCAATTCTATTGTCTCTCTATATTTATTGACAATATATATGTATGTAACTACAAATATATTATTAGAAATTGAAAAATAATATTTGTAATCATAAAATATATATATATATATATAAGTACGTTTTCGTGTATTTCTTTTGAAAAAATGATAAATTTAATATTCACGAGAAAAAAATATTATTTTAATTAAAGATTTCGCTTTAAAAAAAAAACTTAAAACTTGCAAATTTCAAAATTGTATCTAAAGTAGACCCACGAGTTATATATGCTAGGGTTGCATTTACGTACGTATGTACCTAATTTCCAAACATGCATGCAAGATTTCTGATTAGCCTTCAATTCCAATATCTCCAGTTTGCGCACGCGCGCATGCATGGGCCCCATGGCATAATATACCCACAACGTACAAATTGTACACAATTCTCCACTCGGCCACCAGTTGGACAAACCATTGTGGCCAGAAAAAAAGAATTTTAATTTCAAAAGAGAATAAACTTTATAATTATAGTCGGTGGTTGATATTTCTTTCCCCATTCGTTCCTCTTTTAGTAAAGGCCCAGAATCTGATGCATTGATATTTCTTTCCCTATTCATTCCTCTTTTAGTAAAGGGCCAGAATCCAATGCACTTATCTAATATTGAAACTTTGCACGCCAACAAATTATAAAGAAAAGATTCACTTTTAAGTTTGGGCACGATAATGACTTTTAGATGCTAAAGTTGGGAAATTATTTATACTTATGTTTCGAGGTTTACAGTTGAGTGCTCATTAAGAATTCTCAAAACTAATTCTAGAAGGTGACTATTTGTTGATGGTTAAGGAGCTACAAGAAGATGCAGAATCATTTTCAACCATTGAGAACCTGCCAAAGGAAACAAAACGCTGCTAGAACCATTTTCTATAAGACTCAACATGTGTATCGTATGGGAAATGAGGTAGTTTATAGACTTGCTCGTTATGTTCAGAATGTTGAGAATATTAAAATGTGGTAGGCTGATGTTCCAATATTTGTTTCTCAAGCCATTTGGCTTGACAACAACAATTTGTAATGGTTGTTATAACCATATTAATGAATGGTTTTGTTATATAAATATATATATATATATATATATATCCTATCCATTTCAACGGGGACGGGTGGAGATGGACTAGTTGAAAGGTAAGTTAGGCCAAATAAATGGTACTTTGCCTTGGTGGGCAAGGGCGGAACTACTAAGAGGTTTGCCCCCAACCCCTCCCCCCACCCCCCTCCCAAAAAGAAAAAACAAATCAAAATTTGATGAAAATTAAGTTTTGAAATGTGTTTTTGTAAAGTAGACTATATAAAAATTAGTATTTGGCCCCCCCAAACCAGATTTTTTGGTTACGCGCTTGCTGGTGGGGTTCACAGAAGGTGGCCGGCTACAATCATGCATAGGGCGGAGTGAGTTTGAACTTTCTCCCAAACTACATAATTTTCACAAATAGATTATTTATATTGAATTAGAGAGTACATTTTTAGACATGGCAAACAACCGAAAATGAAGTCTTTTTTGCAACCCCCTTCTCCATCTATTCTTCGTGAATGGCTTATCAAGGAATACATGAATCACACTCTTTCCATCCGCATTTCCTGATAAAAGACCCGGAAAACCATTTCAATTCAGACTGATTTAGTTGATTCAAAATGAATCGGTAAGAAATCGAACCAATTTATTTGAATCGTTTACTTAACTATTTCAATCAATCGATTTAGATCAATTCTAGTTGAATTTATACTGATTCCAACTGATTTAAAATTGTTTTAATTTTTAAACTTTCTAACAATTGACCTTTTTTTTTTATAAAAAAAAAAAAAATTCAGGTATAAAAAATTATGAAACGTATCATATATTAACTTTTTCATCATTGTATTCGATAAGAATCGTAAATATTGAAAGATGAAAAATGTAATTCTTTATTTTCTTTAGTTAATAAAAATAGGAGATGAAAGCATATTTTGTATTATAATTGTACTTGTGCATAAAATATTATATTTACTATGTGCATATAACTTAATGATCTATATCTTTTTCTGTATATGAGGCAAAATGTCGACAATTGAAGTTAAATATATAAATTACATATTTATTGAAACTATTTATGTTCATATCATATTTTTATTGAAACTAGTCTATGAATTTATATTTTATACTCTTTATATATGATATTAAATGTTTGAAATACATCATATATGATTTTTAATACTTATTATCAGCATTGAAATAACCGATTCAATTTGTTAAATCTTCCAATTCATTGAATCAGTCCTTGCTTGATTCCAAACCCAATTCCGATTTTTTGAGTCGTGGGTTAAGTTGAGTGGGTTGGATTAAACATGGGGAGGGGTATATATACAAACACACAAGCTTCTTTGATTTTTCCATTGCACTAAAAGAAGAAGTGGCTTTTGTGGTTAAAATTATTTCCGGCGACTAAGATTTGGCCGTAAAAAGTGTAGTTTTACTATTTCAAAATTTCACTTCCATCGACTTAGAAAAATGCTAGGAAAAGCCACATTTTCCGACGAAAATAGTATCGCCTAACTAATATGGACAGAAATAGCTTATTAAGGTGATGTAAACTATTTTACGGCGACAATATTTTGACGCTAAAAAAATTTGGTTCAGTTCGATTATTTGCAGTGACAATAGTCGCCGCAAATGGTCATGTTTTAATTTTTCCAACCCTCCCCCCTTTTTTCTTTTCTCTTTCTACATCGTTTTCTCTTGTGAGTCACGATTCTCCTCCTCTCTACCCTAACCTTTCCCATTTCTAGAAAACCCATGCCCTAACCCGTTCACCACCACCTTCTCGCACCAACCACCCCTTTTATCTATACTTCCTTCTATCTGAAATGTAACAGTCTGCTAGAAATTCAATGGTGGAATTTCTATAAGCTTTAGAAATCTCATGAAAATATCGTAAGTCTTCACATTTTGACCAATCGCGTAGGTTTTAGTTTGTCAGTATAGCAAGTGTTATCATTCACTATGGTGCCAGAAATGCGATTTTATTTTTTTGATGTAGTTAGAAGTATCAGATTGAGATATGATCTGTGCCATTAGACTCAGTTGATTATTTAAGATTTTATGGCATAATAATCTCATTTTCAATTTTCGGACGAAACGTTTGTTCAAAAACGTGTTTTGCTTATTTCGAGGCATTTCGTGATTGAATTTTAATAAACAAATTGCACAGTTAGGTTCGTATGAATATTTAGATCTTATAATGCAAAGTTTATGTTTCACTTTCCCCGAGTGACTAGTAACCTCTATAGTAGCATCTAGTGTAGTGTTTTCAAAATCATAGTGTAGAATGTCCAAATTAGGTTAGATAAATTTTATTTGGACACTTGGCAGGATCTTAGTCACACTTGGTGAATAGTATTGGACACTTGGCACAAAGAGGAACAATGAGATGAATTGTGAATGAATCAAGGTGTGAGATTATGCCTCCTAAGCAAAACCATGTTTTCCATCTGATCAACCAAATTGTGCCGAACCAAAGAGGGTTTCAACCCTAGTGACACCATGCTTGGAATCCATTTGAAACTCCAAAAGCTTGGTTGAAACCGAAATCCTAAATGGTTTTCCCAAACCCTAAAGTTGGCCTCCAAACCCTATTTGATTCAATTTCTTGCATTGTGTTTAATCGTTTGATTAAATCACTTTCACATGCTATTAATTCATCAAAATCTTGTTATGACATTATTATCTAACTTTTTAAACTTTGAAAATTTGATTGGGCTAAGAAAAATTAGACTAGGCAGATAGCAACCCAAAGCCTAACCAAACCTCATTTAAACCCCAAATTGAAGCCCACTTAGTTAAGGCCCACCAAGGCCTACGAATTTGGCCACCTTGACAAAACTTCTTGAGAAAGTTTCCTCCTCCACATGGCAGACCAACCTTTGCCCTCAACAGCCCCAAATAGTCCCTTGATGTGAGGGAAAGAGCCATCTCATCACACCCCTTTTAGAAGGCAGCAACAGCAACCCACTTCCCCTCCACTATTCTTGCATTTTTGTGACCTAAGCACCATCTCTCAAGGGTCATTCAAGCCCATACCTCACCCTCCATAAGTCTAGAGGCAGGCAAGGCACCCTTCCTTTCATTTCATCACTTCTTCACCCCTTTTTTAGAGCATTCACAACCCGTTCTCTGTATCTCCAAATTTTAGGAAAAAATTTGGGAATTTGTCCTAAAATTTGGGGATTTTGCCCAAATCCCTTCCCATTCCATTCTCCATTTTGTGGTGAATAGATGGGGATGCTACAATGGATCCCCAAATATAGGGATCGACTATTCCTCTCCAAATCAAAATTGTTGGTTGGTTTTTGGGTTCCCTCCTGCGTCCCTTTCCTTCGACTGTTGGCTGCATTCTTGGTTTTGGCCCCTCCCTCGCATCGCGACCACCATTGACGACCTCATCTCCATCCTTTCGTCATTGTAAGTCCAATCCATTCCCTCAGACTCAGTTTCCCTAATCTCATGGGTTCCCTCATGCCCATTGTGCAGTTACAACTGTTTGGCTTCCTCCATGGAGAACTCTCCTCATTCTGGGATCCTCCATGGCTGTTTGCAGCGAGGTTCTCTACCTTATTTGACCCCCTATACGATTTCTCCATGGCTGGATTTTGAGATCTAGGGTTTTGAAAACAAAAATCCTAAATTTCTCACGGGTTACCTATACGGGTTCGATTTGTGCATTTTTCTTGTCGGAAATGAGTATAATTGCTATGTCCACTGAGATTATTCGTGTTTTGTTTGGTTTGATTGCTATGTGATGTTTCAATTGATGCCAATATTGGTCTTTATACCCACAAGTTGGTCTGTGCAAACTCATTGCTATGTTCTGTTTGCATACTTTGTGTGTGTTTCAATGGTATGTGATGTGTCAATGCTTTGGGTTGGTCTGTGCAGACCCATTGCTATGTTCTGTTTCAATGATGTGTGATGTTTCAGTGCCCTTGTTCTTTGTCAATGCTTATTTGTTGTTTGAATGCTATTTGTTGTGTCATTGCTTTGGGTTGGTCTATGCAGATCTATTGCTATGGTCTGTTTCAATGATGTGTTATGTGTCAATGCCCATGTGCTCTGTCAATGCTTATTTGTTGTATGAATGCTATGTGCTGTGTCATTGTTTTGGGTTAGTCTTTGCAGACCCATTGCTATGGCCTGTTTCAATGATATGCTATGTGTCAATGCTTTGGGTTGGTCTGTGTAGATTCATTGCTATGTTCTGTTTCAATGATGTGTGATGTTTCAATGCCCTTGTGCTCTGTCAATGCTTATTTGTTGTTTGAATGCTATGTGTTGAGTAATTGCTTTTGGTTGGTCTGTCAGACCCATTGTTATGTTCTGTTTTAATGATGTGTTATATTTCAATGCCCTTGTGCTCTGTCAATGCTTATTTGTTGTTTGAATGCTATGTGTTGTGTCATTGCTTTGGGTTGGTTTGTGCAGACACATTGCTATGGTTTGTTTCAATGATGTGTTATGTGTCAATGCTTTGGGTTGGTTTGTGTAGACCCATTGCTATGTTCTATTTCAATGATGTGTGATGTTTCAATGCCCTTGTGCTCTGTCAATGCTTATTTGTTGTTTGAATGCTATGTGTTGAGTCATTGCTTTTGGTTGGTCTGTCAGACCCATTGTTATGTTCTGTTTTAATGATGTGTTATATTTCAATGCCCTTGTGCTCTGTCAATGCTTATTTGTTGTTTGAATGCTATGTGTTGTGTCATTGCTTTGGGTTGGTCTGTGCAGACCCATTGCTATGGTTTGTTTCAATGATGTGTTATGTGTCAATGCTTTGGGTTGGTTTGTGCAGACCCATTTCTATGTTCTATTTCAATGCTGTGTGATGTTTCAATGCGCTTGTGCTTGGTCAATGCTTATTTGTTATTTGAATGCTATGTGTTGTGTCATTGCTTTGGGTTGGTCTATACAGACTCATTGCTATGTTCTGTTTCAATATTGTGTCATGTTTCAATTCTCTTATGCTCTATCATTGCTTATTTACTTTTTCATTGTTGTATGTTGTGTCATTGCTTATTTGTTGTACCAAACGTACTATGTGTTGTGTCATTGCAGAATGGGCTGTGAATGTTCTTATGTGCTGTTTCAATGCTATTTGTTGTGTCAATACTTTGGGTTGGTCTGTGCAGACCCATTGCTATGTTCTGTTTCAATGCTATGTTATGTTTCAATGCTCTTATGCTCTATCTCAATGTTGTGTTATGTGTTGAATCATTGCTTATATGCTATGGCAAGTCTTATTTGTTGTTTCAATTTATTGTTTATAACTTTATACTAGGAAATGGGTCTTTACAGATCAACCCAAAGTATTGAAATAGAACATAGCAATTTGTATACTTGGGGAGTTAATTCACAAATGTTAGTAGGGCCCGATCCATATGGTGGGGTAATCCTAATCTGGATGGCCATAAAACATTATGTGATTTTTTTCACAAAAGGCAACTAGGGTTAAGATTTTGCAGCCATTTTGTGATATGTTGCTAATTTTACTGTGATCGAGAAGTAATGTGCCTCACCCAACCTTTGTTGGATTACCTCCCTCAACTGTGATGATAACAAATCCAAGATGGTGACACAGGAAATTTGGTTAGCTTCTCCATGGCATGGTAATCCGGATTGCCAATAAGTTGTGGCAATCGGTTTTGTAGCCATTGGAGGGTGCCAAATTTCCAGCATGTTATCACTTAGTTCTTGAGCTGCCTACAAAATCACTTCAAACTTTGTTGTTACGTGTCTAACATTTGTACTAAATTTTGTGTGTGTATAATTTTTTAGAGATGAATTCACAAGTCCCTAGACCAAGACAAGGTAGAGTATCGATACATTTACTAGTTTTACATAGCAATTTATTTTTATCTCAATTGATTTAATTGTCTTTCTATATTTACATGCAAGTTTGACAGAACTAAGATCATGTACCAATCGCTAGAGAAATACTCCTTCCAGTTTAAGCATTCTTGGCACCTATTGAATAACCAACTTAAATGGATTCAACGTTGCACAAATGAGAGTTCAAAGCGAAGGTCGACAATGACCCCGTCCCCATCCCTAACTCGATGTTCAGGAGCTAATATAGATTGAGTTTTTGATCTTGAGGCGGAGAATGTTCTGGACAATGAGGTTCAGTATTTGGAACGGCCAATGGGAAGGAAAGCTGAGAAAGGAAAACGAAAGGCTGAACGCAAGCCAACTGAGGAGATTGTTGCGCTGAGCAAGTTGAAATATACGCTTCTGAAGGAGTCACGTGCTCAGGAGAAAAAAAATTTTCTCCTCAAGGCCGCCAAGATGGAAGATGATCGGAAAAAAGAGGGAAATAAAATCCATTAAGAGGACGAGAGACTAAGGTTGGAGGCGGAGAAAGTAGAGGTAGCCAAGAAGGAAGCGGATGAGCGCATTATGATGATCAACATGAGTACCTTACTTGGACTGCATTGGGTATATTTCCAGCAACGATAGAGGGAAATCGTGGGAATACACAATGCTGCAAAAGATTTGTTGTGATTTGGTCTTTTAAAATTTTATTTCTTTATTTTTTGTTTCTTACAATTTTGTATGGTGAGTGTACTATTTACAATTTCTACAGAGGTTGGATGTTATTGATATTAAGACAGTTTAAATTTTTTAAGAAGAGCAGTTCTAGATTTATGTTAGAAGGCTGAAAATTATTGATACTCAATCAATTTATTTTTTCTTGGATGCGGTTAAACATTTATACTTAAAGGTTAAAGATGTAGCTATTGGATTGTGTGCATGGATATTTTTAAAACAGGAAATTGGCCATTACAAATACAAAAACTATTATAGATTTCCCCTGATATTACATCTCATATTTTTCCATATTCTGTTGATGGAATATGTTTAGGGAATGGAAATTTGATAAACTAAAATATAGTCCCTACTAACATGAAGAAAATACAAATATTATGCTGCTAGTTTACTGTTGGGAATAGAATTGACATTGATGTTCAATAAGATCTATTTGAAGCTGATGATGTGCCGAGTTGTTTCTAATTTGATGATGATGCTGGATGAAGTCCATAAGCTCGGTTGTACGATTGCACGACAGTTTTGGGACTTCATCATCAAGTTGATCATACTCAATGTTCAGGACCAGATTATCATCACGCTTGTTTCAATGATCATGTTATGTCGAATAATACATGTTTTTATTATATTTGTATGATCTTTAATCTTGAACATTCGTGAAGGTCCACGAATAATAGCAAATCGTTGTTGAATGACCCCAAATGCACGCTCTACATCATTTCTTGCTGATTCTTATGCTGTTGCAAAATGTTTATTTTTATTCCTTTGTGGAGATGAAATTGTCTTCAGAAAAGTTGACCACTTTGGATAAATGCCATCAACAAGGTAGTACCCCATTGTGTACTCATTGCCGTTGACTGAGTAATTTACTAAAGGAGCATGACCTTGTGCTACTTCCGTGAAAATAAAAGATATCTGTAACACATTGATATCGTTAAGTGAATCAGGCAAACCAAAAAATGCATGCCATATCCAAAGATCATACGAAGCAACCGCTTCTAAAATAATTGTTGGTTCACGACAATGGCTAGAGTACATACCTTTCCATGCAACAAGATAGTTTTTTCACTTCCAGTGTATGCAATCAATGTTTCCGAGCATCCCGGAGAATCCACGGTGTTCACCAATTGCAAGCAATCAAGCAATATCATTAGCATTTGGAGATTGCAAATATTCATTAGAAACAATAGCAACGATTGTCTTCACGAATTCTTTTAGGCACTCCATTGCTGTGCTCTCTCCAATTCGTATGTATTCATTCCTAAAATCAGCAGTTACTCCATACGTAAACATTCTAATGGCAACATTTATCTTTTGCATAGAAGATAAACCAAGTATTCCGACATTATATCTTTCTTGGATGAAGTATGGCTCGTAAGCCTCAACCTAATTAAGAATACGAAGAAAAAGCGGATGACTCATACAAAATCTCCTTCAAAAAAGATTTGAGGGATATACTACTAGTTCTGCAAAATAGTCAGGAAATAGCTGTTCATGCCCTTGAATATGATCACACCGAATATACTTACAACGTTGCCGATTGTGACCATGCCGAGATGTTGATTTGTCATCATCATTAAGAACAACCTCCAACTCATTTTCAGAGGATAAGTTAAGCAACAATTTGCGGAAAAACGAACAAGCGATTTGATGAGAGAAAAAGGAGAATGTGATTGTAACCAAAATGCTTATTTATTAAAAAAAAAAGTTACCGTTACAATAATATGAAAAAATGTTACCGTTAAAGAGAAGACAAAAAATGTTATTGTTGTAGAGAAGACAAAACAAAATTACGATTGGAGAGAGGACAAAAATTGTGATTTTTGAATAGAAGATGAAAAACAAAAAAAAGGTAGTAGTAAAAAATAGAAATAGAAGTGAGAGAAAAAAGTAATAAAGAATGAATAAGAAAAAGTTATTTTAATAGGATAGGGAAAATATATGTAATGGAATGTAGGATATTTTTTTGAAGATAGGTAAAACTTGGGATAAAATTTAGATAATGATGTATTTTAGTTAAAATTTAAGAAATTTTATAGGGAATGGGATGTGAATGCTCTTAAAGAGCTCTCTCGAGCAGTTTTCTGAGTCACTTTGCGTGGCACTTTTCGATAAATATTTTATCACAATGACTCATTCATGAAAGTTGTTCGTCTCTGACTGTAGTTTTCGTGGATATCTTATTTGTTTCATTTCGTGGTTATTGGATGATAAAAAGTTGTTTTAACCATAGAAATGTCATTCTGGCGTTAAACTGGAGAGTATGTTATATTTTGGAGTTTTTGATCAAGGTAATGGACATATCTTGGTCCAAATATTTTATGGAGTGTTGTTAACATGTGTTTATGAATGTTCATTGAGAATTTCTTGCACGACTAAAGCTTTTGATGAAAGACTTCCTTAGATTTAGAAACTTGAAAACTGGAAGTGGAAAAATAGTTTTTGTTTGAGAAAGTTTGAATATTGTGTGATTTAATTTTACTCCAAAGACTTTGATATTTTTATTTGATAATCCTAAACCTCTTATATGCAAGTTAGGATGATTTTTTTGTAGATATTTAGTATTAGTTTCAAAGATATGATTTTTCTATGCAAGAGGATTTCGGTTAGACCTAAGATTTGATGTTTTTGGGTTAGATCTATGTTTTATTAATTTTTAGCCATGTGATTTTAGGTATGATGATTGAATCTTCTTTAGGACACATTTTTAAATCATGTGATGTTTTAGTTTGAAGATCTCATTTTTTTAAGCCATGAATCAAGAGATTGATCAAAACTAGTTAAAAAAAAGTTTATGTTTTTGGACTAAGTATAGAACCGAAAACTTCAAGTGTTTTTTTTGTAATTTTTGGTGACTTTTGTTTGATGATTTAAAGCATGGTTGATCTTAGGTTGATGTTATGAACATGTTAAGAGTAAGATTTGAATTTTTTTGAATTTTTGGAGATGTTTTGAATAAGGTCAAAACTTATGATTCAAGGGTTTGTTTTTTATTAAAAAGTTTGGATCTTTTAACTAAAACGTTTGGTGGTGACGATTAGCGTTTCTTTTTAATGGATGTTTAAGTATGTTTTTAAACTTAGGATAGGAAGATCTTTGTAGCAAAATTTTGGTTTAATCATGAGTTTTGAATTTAAAAGAATTGCAACAAAAATCAAGAGAAATACCTCAATGATGTTTGGTTTCTCATTTTCATCATGCATTGGCATTGCATTGTTCCCATGTTCATTACATGTTTATCCTAGTGTTGGGATAGTGTTTGGCATTGAGGCTTGGAACTTCCATTGGTTTTTACATTAGGCATGTGTATTGGATCATGCATTGGGCATTTTGCATTTTGGATATGCATACATCGGGTCTTACATACCTATACCTTTGTCTAACGATAATTGATTCTATCCACAGCAATAGTCATGTCTCGACGTGTTCGTCCACGCCAAAATCCTCCTGCCCCCGCTCAAGCTCATTTCCACACCCCTCGGGCACGAGAGCTTTACACTCAAAACTTTTCTCACCGTTCGCCTATTGTTGAGCATGAAGTCTCTCTTGGTGAGCTTTCTGAGACTTTTATTCCACGTATTTTTTAGTCTCGCCAGTGGAAGGCCTTGGCCACTAGTCATCCCACTCTTTCTGTGGAGTTGGTTCGGGAGTTTTACTTCAATATTTATGCCATCTCTTATGATGGCTCTTTTGATGTTAGTCTTTGAAATATCGTCTTCCGGGTGACTCCGGGGATGTTAGCAGACTTGCTAAATGCCCAGCGTATGTCAAATCTTGTGTATCCCTATGCACAGACTTCTCCTCCCAGTCCGCCAGTCATTGCCCAATGTCTATATGGTATGCCTTCTAGTTGGGATGGTAAGTCACAACTTCTAACTGTGAGATTTCCACCTGAATATATCATTCTAAGTAGAATTGTCCTTACAAATCTATATCCTACTGGTCATCAAAGTGATGTGGATCTTGACCGCGCCACTCTTCTGTATACATTGATCAACTATGTCTCCATGGATCTGGGGAGTCATCTGTGCCGGGTTTTGCTTGAGGCTTTCAATTCTCCTAAAACACGGACTAATTTGCCTTTTGCCTGCCTCATCACTCGGTTAGCCGTCTCCCAGTCAGTTGCGTTTTTTCCACATGAGCCTAGAGTCCCTCTTAAGGCTCCTATTGGTCGTAGGACCATGCAACTGAGTCGTGCTCACATTGCCCCTCAACCTCTGAATGTTGAGCATCCTCCACCACCCTCATCTCAGCCTTTGAGCTCTCGGCCATCCAGCTCACAACCTCATACCTCGACACCATCCACATCGGCACCAGTTTCGACTGAGCCCAGCCTTCAGCAGGTCCTTGAGTACCTTGCTCGCCTTGAAGCCCGGTTTGATAGCCTTGATGCTAAAGTTGAGAGTCTACAGCAGCTTGTGACTCAACGCTTCAACGATATAGAAGAGCACCTCGATGAAGATGATGATAGTGGCAGTCAGAGTGATGTTGATACTTGAGACCCTTGGCTTGTCGTGACAAAAAGGGGGAGTAGTATATATTTAGGGGAGTGATATAGATGTAGGGGGAGTAGCAAGAAAGCTGTGGGGGCAGCTTATGTTTTGTTTTGTTTTGTTTTGTGGGGGAACAGCTTTTGTTTTTGTATCACATGTTGCTCGTGCTGTTATTGTTTATCTTATTGAACTCAATGTCTGATTAATTTCTTAATAAAAAGTCTTTTATGGAAACTGTGCTACAGACATTGTTTATGCTTATGACATTATTTCTTGCATATTTTTGTTGGTACGTTTAACCGTTTGCTAAGTGTTTGTAGAAATATCTCAACGTATTCAAGACTATACCTGAATCATGGGAATCCTATTTGGGGTGTGTCAGGATTAGGTCCTATGTATAGGTTAGAGGTTTTGTCACAGAAATGCCAAAGGGGGAGATTGTTGAGGGAAAATTTAGTTGATTGGCATATTTTTGTGAAAACCTGTGTAAAATTGAGTTGTAACAATTGTTGAAGCGTTGTAACATGAAAAAGATTGAAGTGTGCTCAACACGGCTCGACTAGCACTCGACCAGAACCTTCCAGAGAGGTTCGCTTGATGTGTGCTAGATCGGAATCCATACAGAGAGGTTCGCTCAAAGTGCGCTCGACATGACGCTCAAGCAGAACTCTTTCAGAGAGGTTCGCTTAATTTGCGCTCGATATCTCGCTTGAGCCAATGTTCAAGACAACTTGCGCTCGACACCTCGCTCGAGCCAATGTTCAAGACAACTTAAAATTCAGGATTTTTAAGTGTCGTGATTTGTTGGGACTATATATAGAACAGCTTATTTCTGTTCTTTTGGTGTGGAGAAACAGAGCAAAAATCCTAAGTGCTTCAAGAGCCATTGAGAGAAACTTTTCCTCATCTTGTGAATCTCTATTCGACAAACACATCTCTACCTCACTACACTCAAGATCAAATCTTATTCAAAGTTCATTGAAGTGGACATGTTGATTGTCCGGAAGGTTTCTGGAGCTGCTGTTGATGCAGAGATCGAGAGGTTCTCGTGGGAAGCTATAGAAGGTCGGAGTTCCGACACTATATGCGTGTTGAAATCGAGTGGGTTGCTTGTGATGTTGCAAGCCAAGTTTAGGAACTACAAAGGTTTTGTGAGTGTCTCTAAATTGGTTGTAATAAACTTTTTCTATAGTGGATTTTAGGTGGTGCCTTACACCCGGAGTGGTTTTAGAATTTGAAAAAGTTATTCAAATGAGTTTCCACTTCGTGACAAAATCATTGTGTTGATTGTTTGTGTTAATTGATTAACTGTTTATTTGTCTCTATNAATAATTCTGATTGTCAGAGTATTACTAGGTACTCCTGGTGTAATCATTTTGATTGCTAGGGTACGGATTTAAAATACTCATGATGGAATCATTCTGATTGTCTTAGTATCTCTAACAGAATATGTTGGGCAGAATCATTCTGATTGTTCACTATTCCTGATGAAACGACTGGCAGAATCATTTTGATTGTCAGAATTCAAGTCTAAGTTCTTGTTAAGTAAAAAGTCAATTCAAATTCATGTAGAATTAAGTCTCAGTTCAAGTTCATGTCAAGTTAAGTTTAAGTTCAAGTTCAAGTTCATGTTAAGTAAAGTTTCGGATCAAGTTCATGTAAAGTCAAGTCTCAATTTAAGTCCAGTTTAGTTTAAGCAAGTCAAGTTCAGTTCACATTTTAGTTTAAGTTATGTCAGTTATGCTATATTGTATGTTAAGTTATGCTATGATTACTTATGACTTTGATTATGCATTCATGCTTTTACTGCCTTGCATGTGCCATTAGCCTGTGTGGAGGTTTTCTATTAACTTGCTGAGATTTGTAATCAAATCTCACTGTGGTAGTCCCAATTACCATTCTCCTCCCGAATGGTAGATCTTGTTACAGGATCTGAAAGAGAGTCTGGAATCTACCAACTGGAAACGGTCGACTAAGCGACAGTGTGACGTCGATGATAGTATAGTAGTTAACTTAAATTACTACTTGTACTTATGGAGTCACATCTCCAATACTCTTTTGATCATAGTCTTTTTGGACAAGCGTTATGATCTCAGTTGTTTAGTATGTACTTTTGTATGAAGTATATTTTAAGTATTTGTGATATTTTCAGTTTGATGCATAGTATTGCTAAAGAAAAAAATTATCCGCTGTGAATATTACATAATGATAGATGCATGTTAAGAACATTGCATCTTTAATTGTAATGAACGGGGACATGAAACCTTATGTTGCATGTCCCGAAGTTTTAGATGTTTGTCTGATCCCAAGCGGAATCTGGGGCCATCACATGAAACCTTTTCCCAAAACTCTCGGCCACACCTACACTGATAACCACCTCTCACCCATTGTCACTCGCCCTCTACGTCGAAATCCGTTCCCCACTCGAGCTCCCTCACTCCATTGTTCAAATCCAAAGTAACTTCCACATTCTTGGTCATCCTTTGCCATTATAATTAAGTGTAGACGATGAGGAGCTAAGGCGAGCTTACGAGGCTGCGATCGAGGTTACTAAGCAGAAGATATTGGGGCGTCGATCAGTGTTGCCAAGGGCCGAGGGATCTAGGGCAAATCCAGCAAGCCAGGCCATCAGATGGCCAAACCTAGGGTTCTTGGTCTCTCCAATTAGTGCTTCTACTCCCCTTTGTACTTTTTATTTCCAATTTCGTGCCTTTTTTCACATTTTTTATTGTCTGAATTTGCCACATTTCTCCTGCTTTAAGAAGTACATTTTGTTCCATTTGAACAAGAGTCAACTGGTTTTGGCTGTCCTTTGGTAACTTTGAAAGCAAGAATTGAGGTCCATGGTTAACTTAAATTAGTGCCACATAGAATCGACCCAGAAGTGGTGATCAACTAATTATTCATCCCCTAATCATGTAGTTTTTTTTTTAAATATTTTTTATTGCTCTTTCTTTTGGGATATTTTCACAAAAAAGAGAAGTTATAATTGTTACATACAGAACTTCACAGTTTGGATTGGTTCAACATAAGTTGGTCACCTCGACCAATAGATAGCAGTGGACTGGTGGAATAGGTTTGAAATTATGTTGCATATTTGGTTGCATAAGTTGGTCGATTCTATGTGGCACTAACTTGGTAACCTCGTCCAATAGGTTTGAAATTATGTTGCATAAGTTGGTCACCTTGACCAATAGATAGCAGTTCAACATGAGTTTTGTGTTGATCTTAAATTAGGTTGCATATTTGACCCCTGTTTCTGAGGAGTTGCAAATATGTAGTGTTCCCTTCATCTTCTTTATTGTAATTTCTTTTTCTAAAATTTTTAACACACTTCTGTTTTAGATTTTCTCCCATCTTCTCACTCTATATCTGGGTGCATCATCTTCTCATTTCTTTTTTGCATACTAATTAAGATCTTAGCATCTTTTTTTTTTCACTTTCAGGGATTCTGTATCTTCAAAGTCTTCTGAAGGGACAAAGTGGCTTCCTCTTTAAGTTGGGGTAGATCTTATAAACTTTTTGTTTGCTTTTGAAATTCTTTCTTATTTTAAAAGTTGTCTTTCCAACCCCTCGGGGTTGGCACAAGTACTTAACTTTCCAGTATCTTGTGTTTGCTATTTGGCATGTCATATGTTGCATTTTCTATTGGTTTTCCTGTTTATGTTATTTTAAAATATTTTTGTTTGAGGCCTGAATTTTTTGGATTTCATAGATGCTGCTGCTGTGTAGACTGGAGCTGGTTCTCAATCCATAATATGGTCAGAAAGCAAATATTCTTTCATTTTGCTTCAAATATTAATTAGTTCTTATAAATTATCAAATTTTTTTGTTGATTGTAAAAGGTTTTATCTTCTGAAGTTGTTGTATTGTTTTACTTAGCCTCTTTGTCATGTTTTGAATAAACACGGACTCTGACCATAACCACTACGCACCCAGCGTCTCCCTACTGCAGTTAGTCTGTTCAAAGGTGCAAAAAGACATGAAGATGGATAGAGTTAACTAGTTTATATCTATATATATATATATATATATATATATTTCTATAAGTCGTTAACCTGTAATTTATATCTTGAACAAATAATCTCTCTTTGAATAGTAGAT
The DNA here is from genome assembly GCA_003123805.1 of Juglans sigillata. Taxonomy (NCBI): domain Eukaryota; kingdom Viridiplantae; phylum Streptophyta; class Magnoliopsida; order Fagales; family Juglandaceae; genus Juglans; species Juglans sigillata. The sequence goes on along the minus strand of QEOY01009260.1, from coordinate 464,987 downwards.
AAGTTGGAATAACATGAGCTTTTAATTTTTATTTTATTTTATGCATTAGCTGCTGCCAGTTCCTTTCTTAGATGAGCAGGCTTTTTTAAGTTTGGAAGAAATTTCCATAACAAAGGTACAATCGGTTGCTCTTTTATTCTATATTTTGGTTCATAAATTCCAACCCAGGTTTGGAAGAAATTTCCATAACAAAGGTACTATCAGCTGCTGTATTGTTAAGGCAGGTGCAGCAGGAGCACCATCTGCTGCTGCTGTTATGTGCGCACCATCGACAAAAGCAGCAGGAGCATCATCTGCTACTGCTATGCGCACACCATCTACAGCTACTATGCGCAAGCACTACTCAAAGAACAGCCTACAGCAGCACACTCTAGAAGAATCAAATAAAGATACCTAAGAAGAGATCTGTGTAACAGAATATGCACTGGCACATAGTGTAGGTACAATCTGTTTTACGCCTATAAATATAGTCACTCCATGTACTGTAGATAATGAGAAAAACAGAGAGTATTATTTTGTGTCATCTTCTTTAAGAACTTTCTTCATACACCTGGGTTGTTCTTTTCTTCATTATGTATCATGTTTCTTTTCTTCAATAGCCATTGATCATAAACCTGCTCTCACTTTCTCCCTTATTTTGCCCCATAAACCTGCTCTCACTGTCTTGTAGTGCAAATGCATGCATATGTATTACAAATTCTGCGTGACAATTTATGAATGATCTCGTGAACAACCTAGGAAGCCTATAATATGAATGTGTATTGTATTTTTCATGTATCCTGTTAAGTGCAAAAAAAAAAAAAAAATTGAGATTGCCTGCCCCACTTGGGGATTAACCCTACAAGAAAATGACTGTCTGGCAACAAAAAGTATCGGAAAAAGCCAAAAAAAAAAAAAAAATGAAAAAAAAAATAAATATTTTAAAATATTTTAAACAAAAAAAAAAAACATTAAATAGAAAAAAAAAAAAAAAAAGACAAAAAAAAGCGACGAAAATTCCTTTTACTCACTCAACAATAGCGACAGCGTTCCGGCGATGTAAAAAAGGACATAAATATGTATTTTTGGCGAATATTGGGCTTTTTCCGATACTTTTTGTTGCCAGACAGTCATTTTCTTGTAGGGTTAATCCCAAAGTGGGTCAGGCCATCTCAATTTTTTTTCTTCAGTGGACGGCTAAAAATTATGGCATTCCTACGTCACAACTTAATAATGACATGATCCTGATCTTAAATATGTTCTCAAGTGATCCACCACCTTCGATAAGAAATGAATCGTATCAATTCGGTTCTTTATATGAGAATATCTTATAGTGAGTCTGTCTATTCCTTCCAACATAATAACCATCCAATTAAAGATCCACACGTAGCTCCTCCATTTCATATGCTATATACCTGTCCACACTTGATAATATGAAAATGAACAACACGTGAAATCCCTCTCTCCCAATGTAGTCCATCGAAGCCTCCTCCTCTTCGTAGCCTCCTCTCTCTACTATAAGACGAATTCTTCTTGCTGCTTCTTTCCACCAGCTATTGCCACCACCACCAGACTGAGTGACTGATGTTGGAGTCATAAAAAAAGTGTAGAGCATGATAGGGTTTGTTTATTTAATTATAAAAAATAATTTTAATTATTTTTAGAAATACATTATATTTTTCATATGAATAGATAGACTGATAAGGATTTAGATATACCTAAGGATTTGCAAGGCAAGCCCAGAGGGCTTCGATGCTTTGGGGCTGCTTTAGATATATGCAAGTTCATGAGATTTTGAGATTGTTTTAGCAAAGATCACACTTAACTAACGGACACAGCGACATAGACACAGAAACAGGCTCCCCCATTGTCCTTACCATCACCGAAGGGCGTTGTGGTAACGGCGTCGGGGCTTGTCCCGGTGGCCTCCGTGCCCGCTATATTCTTGTTCTTTCTCTTGTTGCCTCTATCCTCTTGTTCTTGCCCTGCTGGAGTGTTCGATGCCAACAGTGATGTCCTTGTGTCCGTTGGTGGTGGTGATGGCGCAGGCCTTGTTTCTGTGTTCACGACGAAGGAGGATGTGGAGTGTGTCATGGACTAGATCCGAGTGAATGGCCTCCATATGCAAGACAACGTCCTTCGCAAGGGCATCAACCCCCGCTCCAGAACCGAACAACTCCAAGATCTCCTGCATTACGTACCCTCCTCCCTCCTCTTTCTCTCTCTTTTTATATGTAAGTGTATGTCTATGTGTGAACATATCCCAAAATCTTGTGTGGTGATGGAGGAGTTGGTGTGGAGTTTTACATGGGTTTGTGGCATATGCATTTATTGATTCATTATTTGTCAATTGAGATTTTGGAGATTTAGGGTACGTTTGGTTAACAAACTCATCTTAACTTATTATTACAATTTTTTCAAATTCCAATACAAAATATAATAAACAATTCAACTTTTTCAAATCTCAAAATAATAATAATATTAAAAGATAATATTCTAACAATATTTTATCAATTCAACTCAACTCAGTTTAACATACAAACACAGCCTTAACTTTATCCTTAGCGCGGCTATTATATGAGTTGTTTTAGGAATTGTCCCAGTTTGTTTTTATTTTCCCCTCATAGGTTGCGCGGTGGGTGGAAGTTGGGTCGGGATTAAGTGATTGGGCGGCTCTCTGTCTCATACATATGCATACCTACAATGCTTAGTGCTTTCATTGGAAATTATAAATTATTTCTTCCGAGATATCGTTCATGGTGCCTTCTTCCATGAACTCGCGTGCATGCGCTTCTATTTTCTGAAATCTACAGTGGCTATGTGCAGAGATGGGGGAGGGAGGGGGAGAGATTCGGAGGGAGGGAGATTTCAGAAGAAAATAGGGGGAATTAGCATGCACGCGAGTTCATGGAAGCTTTTCCTAGAGTGTCTACGTGTCGTTCATCTATTGGCTAGTGCAAAATATGGTTTGATACCCATCCGGCTAGAAGCTTCTCCCTTTATGAAATCCCCTACGTGTTTCATTCTAATCGGAGGTTGTGAAACCCATAAGAACAGTCGGGTTGTTCAGAAGAGAAATTAATCTTTATATTTATTGACAATATACATATAGAATAATGCTAGAGCCCCCGTTGGGAGCTCCTCCTGGGGGCTCTGTATTTTTTTATATGTATTTTTTTTTTGGTTTTTTGTTTTATATAGATTTTTTAATAATTTTAAATATTTTAAAAAAATAAAATAAATTTAAAACATCATTAAAAAATATTCTCTTAACCATTAAGTAAAAAAAAAAAATTATTAAAAAATACTTCCTTAATCACGTAATAAAATAAAAAAATATTAAACTTCGTGATTAAGAAAGTATTTTTCAATAATTTAATAATTTTTTTTTTTTTTACCTTTAGACTTTATGATATTATAAGAGTCGTTTGATATAGAAATTATCTTACTTCATCTCATCTCATTTTATTATTATAATTTTTTAAAAAATTTTATATAAAATATAATAAATAATTAATTTTTTTAAAATTTTAAATAATAATATTATTAAAAAATAATATTATAATAATATTTTATTTAACTTATACGTCCAAACGAATCGTTATAATGGGTGGCCATGCAGAATACATTGATATTTCTTTCCCTATTCGATCGATACGTCCCTCCTTTAGTAAAGGGCCAGAATCTGATGCAATACTTGGCTGATATTGAAACTTTCCACGCCAACAAATTATAAAGAAAAGATTCACTTTTTAAGTTTGGTCAGGATAATGACTTTTAATATTATTAAAGTTGGGAAATTATTTATACTTATTTAATAAGTTTTCTTGGTACGAAAGAAAGAAAAAGAAAGAATATATGGTAAGCTGTCATGTGTACATATTAAATTTGAGATTTTGTTTGGATCTATTTAATTAATTAATTAATAAAGAGTAGTGGCCAATTCACTAACGTCTACGCGGTTAAAGAGACACTAATGAATATAATTAAACATAAACATATCATTTCTTAATCTTAAAGAGCAATATATATATATATATATATATAGATATATATATATATGTATATATGTGTTTATTTGTAATTTTAAAAGAATTCTTTTACCTGTATGCAAGTGTGTAAAGCACGTGACTTCGCCAAACTGCGATGACATAACATGGCTTAATTTATAAGATATTTAAATTTTAAATTTATCTCGCAAATTAAGTCTTGTTATGGCAACAGTTGCTATACCTTTACAAATAGAATTTTTTAATTTAAAATAATAATAATTGGACTTCCTTTTTTTACAACAACAAATTTATCATATAACTTATTTAATAAGTCTGTAAATACACGTGTGAAAATGAGTTTTACTAAATAGAAAATATTATTTAGATCGATGAAAGTGACAGATAAAATTAATTGATAGTGATTTTTATTTTTTATTTTTTTATTTAATAATTAAGGAAGTGAATATTAGTAAATTAATTTTTTAAAGTTTTTTTATTAATATTTAAAAATATTAGTAAATGTATTAGTAAATACATTTGCACTTATACAAGTCTACGTCACGCAATACGTATTGGACATGCCAATCTTGCATCATCACATACCACACCAAAAGCCAAAGGTGCGGCAAAAGGGCCTTCCATACACTGTTTTAAGGATAATGCTTTTTGAAAAGACGCTTTTGAGCGTTTATATTTATTTTTAGGATTTCTGAATTTTTTTAATATTTAAAAAATATACTAAAAATACACAGAAATACAAAAAATATAAAAAAATAAAATAAAATGAATAATTAAATTAATGAGGCACAATATGGAAATAATAAAAATAATAATAAAAAAAAAAGAACCAGCGCGCAGGTAACGTGCCTTGGAAGTAAAAGAGAGACAATTTCAAACCAATCCACGATTCCACGTCTACACTTAAAAAGGTCTCGTTTGTTTGTTTTTACTTTTGGGAGATAGAGATGAGATATATGGGTTGGTTGAGATTAAAATTAAAAATTAAATAATATATTATTAAAATAATTTTTTAATATTATTTTTATTTTTAAATTTAAATTTTAAATTAATTATTTTAATTTATATAAATATTTAAAAAAATTATAATAATTCAATAAAATAAAATAAGATACATTGATATAAGTTATGAACGAGTTACCGTTTCTTACTATTTCTTAATTCTTAGCTACTGATTCACTCTCGTCAATATGTACCATTCATAAGGCTTTTACAAAATCTACAATAGATAATAATATCTGTTATTGTTGACATATCTCTACTTATATATTCAATTATAATGACTTAAATGTCCATTTTAAAAGTAGGGATAAAACTCTAAAAAAAATATATATTCTAATTTAAAATTAGATTGATCTATATAGTTTTGAATCAAAGTAATGTTATGTACAGTTTTAGAATATGTAAATCATGTGTACTTCATTTCTTTTCAAAAAAATAAGTCCATATAGTTTTGAATCAAAATAATATTACATACAGTTTTAGAATATATAAATCATGTGTACTTCACTTCTTTTTTAAAAAAATAAGACTTATTATTAAAAAATAATTTTTTTGTATAATTTTCAGATTTTTCTAATTTCTTTTAAAAAATATATATAGAACTTATATATTATAAAACTGCACATATCATTTATCTCCTAATAGAAAATATTCTTATTAAATGATCAAAAAATATTATTATTTTTAAGATCTTTACGCCACCATACACGATCTATATAGCATAATTTGATCCGAAAGAGTATCGGTACGATCCTATCCTATTAAAGCGCGGCATTCAAGTAGCTTCCCACAGTAAATGTAAAAGTTAAGGAAAATGATTTACCTACAACACCTTATACAACACATTGTACAACAATGTGTTGTATAAGGGGTATTATGGTAAAATTACCTTATTTTTATAAGGTAATTTTACCATAATACCCCTTATACAACACATTGTTGTACAATGTGTTGTATAAGGTGTTGTAAGTGTATCAGCACTAGTTAAAGCCCCATCCCTACAAAGTCAAAGAAAACCGTGGGAGACTATAATGGCGGCACGAAATATGTACGTGTTCTCAAACGACAGAAAGCCCCACCCACCGCCTCTGTCTCTCTCTGCATTATTCGCTTTCTCTCCAAGCGATGTGCTTTAGAAGACATTTATAATCCTATCACCACAATCTTCAAGAGGCTTCGATCCTTCTTTGTGTTGTTTTTCTTTTCTTCAACCTCGATCGGCCAGCTGTCTGCTCTCCCATCCCAGTTCTAGCTCATGAGTCGGTTGTAATTCCTTAATATTATCTGTTGTTTAATTCAAATTTCCTTTCTCTTCTCCGTTGATTCTTTCTTAATTAATTCAGCAATTCCTTCCCAAGATTGTCTTATAAATTTGGAGAAAGAGAAACTTTTGCTTTATTAAGATAAAGAAGAGAGAATCAATGGATGAAATAATTGAGGGAGAAAGCCAAATCTCTGAGAGTATAGATGATGATGAAATATCCGATGCCGGGTCCGTAATCGAAGAATCGACTCCTCCATCTCCTCATCCGACATCTCAAGGTTTGTTTGCGCGGGACGGGTTGGCGGCGGTCGGAGAAGGGAGCATAGAGCACGATGTGATCAAGAATGTGTTTCTTCACGGCATGGGAGATATTTCCAAGGATACCGACGTGGTGGCGATGCACAAGAGCTCTCCAACTACTTCATCTGGCTTGGCGTCCAAGAAAGCGAGGCTGGACTCGTTCCGGATTTTCTCTGAGGCGATGGCGAACAAGTGCGGCGGAGACGCCAACACGAGGTACGCATGGTATGGCGGCACGAGGGACGATATTCGGGAGATCGTCAAGTACGGATTTAGTCGGTGTGCGAGGCCTTCGCACGGTCCGTCCTATGGTTTTGGGCTCCATTTGGCTCCTGCCAAGTTTGCCATTGATGGGTACGTCTCAAAAGCATCGAAAATCTCATGAAATGTGTTCTAATCCAGGTCTTTACTGATTGCCATATTCGAGGGGTAACCAAATAATCGTTGCAAGATTCAAAATAAAAATATTTTCTATGTTAATTGACGTGTGTTATATCGTTTAGTATATAGACAATCAGCTGAATCTATAAAGGCTCGTAGAACAACAACAAATTCATGAAAATAACGTTTCAATAAAAGATACTTCTCAATATCATGATATTTTAAAGAAAAGGTACTTTTATAGGTTTGGATACAGAAACGTCTCGTCTCATATAACTTTTTTAAATTTTTATATAAAATATAATAAATAATTTAATTTTTAAAATTTTAAAATAATAATAATATTAAAAAATAATATTTTAAATAATATTTTATTTAATTTTTATTTAAAGTCATCTCATCGCACTGTCAAAATGGACAGTAAATTTATTTTGTTTCGCAGACGAAACAGTTGTATCTTCTTTTATAGTTTTACATAGAATAGCATATATATCCTTTTTTTAAGACTAAAGATTAAAATTGTTCACAATTGCATCAATCTGGTAGCTTATGTTTGAATAATTAACTACACAGTGCCGCATCCTCTGCGGTAGATGAAGATGGGTTGAGGCATGTTCTGCTATGCCGGGTGATAATGGGGAACATGGAAACCGTTTGTCCTGGTTCCGAGCAGTCTCATCCAAGTTCACGAAATTTCGACTCCGGCGTTGACAATCCATCGGCTCCCAGAAGATACATCGTCTGGAGTGCTTTCATGAATTCGCACATCCTTCCCGCTTACATCATAACTTTCAAGGTCCCTGATCATTGCTTAACGCGTAAGTAACTAATTAATGCCTTTGCTTAATTAACTTTCTAATTGTTTCCATCGAGTTCTTTCCTTTTTTAGTAATTCTACGTAAAATCTTAAAGTTGCATAATTGTTTTATTAAAATAGATAATAATTCTATTATTAAACAATTAATTATTTTTATTAAAATGGCCAGGTATTCCGAATTTGCAGCCAAATAATCCGAGACCATCCACGCCATGGATGAGTATTCCTGCTCTAATGTCCGTACTTTCAAGGACGTTAAGTCCTTCTAAAATGGCATTGATTCACAAATCTCACAAGGATTTTCGGGTGAGTCTATCAAATTCTTTATGTTGGATGTCCTCAATTAATTGCAAAAAAGATGCTAACTTTTTTCTTTTTCTATGTGCTTGTTTTCTCAGATTTCTGTCTTATGATTGTGGTTTGGTTTGTATGTTCATGGTCATGACAGGCACTCAAGATCTCGCGACCAAGATTTATACAGATGTTGAGGCTCACTGCCGGAGATGAGTTATTAGCTGCAACAGTAAAGCGTTACAGACAACACTAGGTGCGTTTCGCCCCTAGCTAGTGGATTGTTATTTTTGAACATCAGCCAAGGAAAATGATCAGTCCAGATCATCAATTTTTTTGTATTAATTTCTTTTCTTTTCTTTTTTCTTAAAAAGTTACTTTTGTCTATGTATTTGTTACGATGGGTATTTGTTGAAAAGCCTCACCACCTCATTTTGTTTCTTTCCTTTTAATTTGATGTACCATTAATTATTTATCACTTGAGAAAAAAAGGAAAAAGAAAGAGAGCAACACATTTGATTTTTGTATTATTATTTAGATATTAGATTTGATTTCTCTTGTGGTGATGAAGATATTTTACAAAAGTAAATTTGCAAATTGACGTGAATGCATGTGGTACGTCAGATTGTAAAATTATTTTTACTGTAAAATAGATTTAATATATCACATGAATGTCAATTATATATAAATTTACTTTTATGTAATTTTTATGTGAATGTAACGCTTGTCTTTGTTATTTTATCATTTTCTATTTTGGTTTAGTTCTTATTAGGGATTTACTTGTTTTTATCACAAACAGTCACAGCCTAACGGATGTTAAATTGAAATTTACCATATTGTGTGCAGCCAGCAGTAGTAGCAACATTTGGCAAAATACAAAATGCATTGGACAAGACGTACGGAAAGGGTACATACGTGAATGAACGTGTGAGATAAGAGGAAAGCCTTTAAACTTAGAAAGCAAGATGTTTTAGTGGGATTTACGTTTTGTTTTGTTTTTTCTTTTCAGCTGAAAATGATCAGAATCGACTACTTGTTTAATTTTTCACTAGGTCCGGTTTGGATATACAAAATTATCTCATCCCATCTTATCTTATTTTATCATTACAATTTTTTCAAACTTCCACACAAAATATAATAAATAATTCAACTTTTTTAAATCTCAAATAAAGAATAATATTAAAAAATTATATACTAATAATATTTTATTCAATTTTTAACATTTCATCTGAACTGTGTAACCAAATGGGACCTAATGATAAATTAAACGTGAAACACAAAATCAGAACGGAAAATGATCATTTATAAATTTTCTACAATTTTCTTTATATTTTCAATTGATAAGTATGTGGAATTGAAATTATTTTTAATGAAGTGACCTGTGGAAGGGATAACATATCCCACGCCCAATATAGAGGGCCCAGTCCGTTAGAAGATCACCGTCAAGATACTAAAGGGAAAAAAAGACTAAAGGAAGAAAGGAAGAGATAGAGAGGGGACAAGATAAAGAAAAAAAAAGGGTGTCAGGAAAAAAAGAGGAGAACTGATAGGAGGAAAGAGAGGAATGGAGAGTTAAATGCGAAAAGGAGACAATGAGGTGACATAATGAGGAGTTCCCTACACCCAATGAAGAATAAAAGGAACATGAGATCAGATATCGAGAGGGGGCTTTTGCAACCTCTAGACGTCTAAAGCTTCAGGGGGTTATTTTCTCTAGGCAGTAGGGATCATCGACCCAATTTATACAATGAGACATGAGAGATACGAGAGATTATAAAATATTGTCAATATAATCGATTTGCGCCCTAAACGACATGTGGATATAGGCCTTGTGCCCAACCACTTAAATTTGTGCATCTATTTCTCTATTTATATTTGCTGTATTTATTTTTTATTTCTTGAAATGAACGTAAGTATAGACACTGTATCACCATTGCGGAACCACAATGGGGGGCTCCAAATGACATCAACAAGGTCCAAATTGTCACAGTGGGTCATGAATGACTTCTCCCTTTCCAACCTGTACAAAGAAGATCTTAATAGCATGATTGCGTAAATTAATTATAAAATAAGTTGTAAAAGAATTCCAAGTGTATCATTAGTTCTAAGGACAATCACTAATTTGAAAAAAATTTCTTTTCCGCTAATTAGTGGGAATGCGTATTTGCTTATAATAGGATCTAAATGTTGGAAGTTAATACTTATCAATCAATGGGTGCTATACTTTGTCCTCCTAATACTTCTTTTAAAAGTTTGTGTCTTTTTTCTTTGTTCTGTTTAGGTGTTTTTTTCTTGTGAACTCTGTGTGCTTGGCTAAGGCCTTTCTTACTCAATAATAAAAGTTACCCTATTATTGAAAAATAAAACTTGGTTAATAAACCTTCGTGCTTTGTCCGGATTGAGTTTTTATCTTTATAAAGTTAGGTTTGGATAGTAAGTCGAGATGAGATGAATTGAATTGAAAGTTAAAAGTTATATAAAATATTTTTAGAATATTTTTTTTAATATTATTATTGTTTTAAGATTTGAAAATTTTGAATTATTTATTAATTTTTATATGAAAATTTATAAAAATTATAATGATGAGATGATATAAGATGGGTTGAGAGTATTTCTCAATCCAATCTGAGCACCTCATGGCACGATGAGTTTTTATCAAGTCCCTCCACTAGAAATATCGACCACCTTAATTAACAAAAATAAATCCACAGTTTTACAAATTGTCACCTGAAAATTATTTTTTTCTTATTTGAAAAAAAAAATATTAATTTAGAAAAACATATAATTATAATAATTTATTTAAAAAACTAAAAGAAGCAGCACATTGAGGGGACGTCTTCTACTTCATGGCTAGCTACTCACCACGAGTGGGCATATATAGCTTTGGCCACCGCCCATTTGGTGGCCAAGCTTAAACCACTAAGGAATGGTTGGATACCCGATCAATCAATGATACTAGTCAATAGGTGATGAATGCTCTTAGCCAAGTTGCGTTTTACTTTTTGAATGAAGAAAATTAAAGAGTCGTATTTTTCGTTGAATTTTTTATAAATGGAATTTTTCATCGTAAAAAGTATAAAATTTTTACTTTTTCTTAATAGGATCCACTCTTTTAAAAATACTTACGTAAGATTGATGCATTTGAGACTTACACTTAGTATTACTCTTCTTAAAAACTTTCAATATATATATATATAATATATATATATCGGTCTTTGAGAAATTAATGATAAACTAAAAGTAAAATCTCGAAGTTGGTTGCCTCTATTTTAGTGAAACATATTACGTAACATGTAATGTCAATATTTGTGTTCCAATTTAAAGTGTCTAAACTTGTTTCGAATATGTTGTTCCTTTTTTGTAATCCAATGTAATTAGATTAGAATCAACTAAGGTGATACCTAGAATATTTCAAAATATTTTTGAATGGTAGTGAAATAATTTGAGTTAAAATATTCTATTAGTTTTTGGAAAAGAATAGAAAAGCTGAATAAAAATATTATAAAATTAAAAAGTGTTTGAATATAATTTTTTAATATAATTTTTGTTGTGAAATTTAAAAAAATTGTTTTATTTTTTGTATTTTGTTTGGGAGCTTTGAAAAATTGTAATGATTAGGTAATAGGTTAATGCAAAAGTTAAAGATTTGAAACTGAAAATGTTTTGTATTTAAGTAATTTTTGGAAAGGAAATATCTAAGAATAATTGAGAATACTTGTGTAACTTGCGTTCCTAAACGTACCTTAAGTTTGGTTCTAAAGGTGGACAACTCAAAAATATGCTTGACACGTATGAGACGCTTTTTTCTGTAAAAATATGATAGAATTATGTTACTTACAAATCATGTATGTAACACACTGCTTGTTGTGGGGTCATTATACAAAATATCTCGGTTGAGCGACAATTTGTGGAGAACACAAATAGAAACACGAAATAGGAAATGTGATTCACTATGTAACAAAAGAATAGAAAGATGCAATATTTCAGCACAATTGATACTAGATTTAGCATAGTCGTCTTTTGTAACTGTTGAAAACGTTAACGAATTCCGAATATTGTCTGCGGCATAGTAATTAGTAGCAACAACTCAAGAAGATGTAGTTTTTTAATCTTCAGTTTCATTTCTTCACTCATTCCAGCATGTGATAAGTTTTTTTTTTTTTTATAACTTAAATAAACTTCATTGAAAATAGTCAAGCTATTACAAAAATTTGTCAACCCATACAATTTGTTGAATGACCTCGGGGAAAGATTCCCACAAAATTGAGATATCATCTATATGCCAAGCATATCTAGCTAAACTATGAGCTGCTTCATTTCCTTTACACCCAACATGTTGAATTGTGCAGCAGCAGAACCTAGCCATGAGAAGTTTGGTTTCCTTTATAATATTCCCTAGTAGAGACCAAGACTCTTCTTTCTCTTGCAGTTGTGTAACCATCAGTAGTGAGTCACTTTCAAGAATAAGTTCCTCGATTCCTAAAGGGATGCATAGTTGCAGTCCTCTTAGCATGGCTAACAGTTCTACGTCTGGTGGGTCATTAACCGCATGACCCTTCTTACTCACAGCCAAAAGGACTTCCCCTACTGCATCTCGAAGGATTATGCCTACCCCTGCCCCTTGTTGGTCATTGAAGATAGCTCCATCAACATTGAGTTTCAACACTCCTGGTGATGGCTTTTCCCACCCAATTGGCAATCTTGCTCTCATCTCTGGCTTTTGTTTCATTTTTTGGTGCAACTTAAGCAGTGTGATAGCACGCTCCAGTGCCTGTTTTGGCGATGGGATCTTGCCTTCATGTACCATTTGGTTCCTTCTGTACTAGAAACTCCATGCCATCATTACAAAGGATTTTAAATCTTCCCTCCTGCCCCTTTACAAATCTGATACATGATATCTTTAAAACTTTTGTTTCTCTCAGTGGCATTAACATGAGGGACCAGTGGTAACTTGTTCCAGCAGCCTTCTAGTTGATGGCAGAAAGCTAGAGCATGTGATGCATCCTCTGGTTCCTAATGACAGAGTTGACAAGAGTTATCAGATAACACCCTCCTATGTGTCAGGTTGGTTCTCGTGGGAAGACTCTCCTTACAAGCTCTCCAAGCAAAAAGTTTGACTCTGAGGGGGACTTACATCCTCCATATTGCCTTCCTCACTCTCTTCTATCGACTCACACTGGAACTCTCCCCTGCATTATCCCTGACTTGGAACAGCCTATAAGCACCTCTTACACAGTATTTGTCATCTTTTGTTTCTCCCCATACTAGTTTGTCTGCATATGTTCACCTGCTCCCAAATCAATCTTCAGGATTTCTGCTGCTACCTGTGGTTGAAATAGCCTTCTGATTTTTTCCAAGTCCCACCGCTTGGTATGTTGGTCAATGAGATAAAAAACTGTGTCATTCCTGTTGGAAAGTTTAGACTCCCTGAAGTTGTAGCTCAATGGCTTGAAACCAGTTATCCAGTTATCAGACCATATATAAATTGATCTTTCATTGCCCACCCTCCAGATACATCCTTGTTTCAGCTTGTCTTTGGCCTCCCAAATTCCTCTCCGTGCATAGGAAGGTTGCTGTCCTAAGCCTGCATCTAGGAAATGACCAGGAGGGAAATATTTGGCTTTATAGACTTTATGCAGTAAATATGATTCCTCTTGCAGGATACGCCACCCTTGCTTTGCAAGAAGGGCCATATTAAAAGATTTTAGATCCTTAAAGCCCATCCCCCTTTCTGACTTTGGTGCACACATCTTGGACCAGCTAACCCAATGGATTTTTCACTCATTCCTTTTTTGACCCAGAAGCTAGCCATTAGTTGCTTTAGCTTAGTGCATAAAGTATCAGGAATCTTGGCGCAACTCATTGAGTATGTGGGTATGGACAACACAACTGCTTTGATAAGGAACTCCTTTCCACCCTGTGATAACAGTTTCTCCTTCTAGTTCTGCAGTTTCTAGCCACACTTTATTTTTGATATCCGAGAAAATCTCTCTATTGGCTCTGCCTACCATGGGAGGTAGACCTAAGTATTTCTCATGTTGGAGAGCTCCTTGTACATCCCAGTAGGCCATTGTGTCCTTCTACTATGCAGCACTCACATTTTTGCTGAACACCATTGTTGTTTTGTCTTGATTAACTTTATGACCCAATGCTTTCTCATAGCTCTCTAACTGTTTTTGGATGTTGGCATTTTCCTACATTGTGGCCTTGTTGAACAATAGACTATCATCTGCAAATATAAAATGGTTAATACGTGGGGCCCCTCTACATATCTTGATGCCTATTACCTGTTAACTAACTTCAACTCTCTGCAATAATGAGATGAGGCTTTTAGTACAAAGGAGGAAGAGGTAGGGTGACAACGGGTCACCTTGCCTTAGACCTCTCTAAAGAAAGACAGGTCCCTTAGGAACCCCATTGATGAGAATTGAATAAGACACTGTTCTAACACAACTCGTAATCAGATTTACCCATTTTGCATGGAACCCCATCTTGTGCATGGTTTGTTCAAGGAAATTTCATTCTAATCTATCATAAGCTTTGCTCATATCTAGCTTGATAGACATATAACCAGTTTTCCCCACTCCTTCTTTTTTTAAAAAATGCACTACCTCATGAGCCGCTAAGACATTGTCCGTGATTAGCCTTCCTGGAACAAAGGCACTTCCAGAGTCTGATATAATGTGTGGAAGGACTAGTTTTAGTCTATTTGCAAGGACATTTGCCATCAACTTATAAGCCACATTGCAAAGGCTTATGGGGCGATAGTTTACAACCTTTTCAGGCCTAGTCTTCTTTGGAATCAAATTGACTTAAGTGTAGTTAAGAGAGCTAGGGAACTTACCAGTATTTAGAACAAGCAATACAACAGAAGTTATTGACTCCCTAACATTTTTCCAATAGGTCTGGTAAAAAATAGGTGCCATCCCATCCGGGCCAGGTGCTTTTGTGGGATGCATTTGTTGCAAGGCTCTCCCGACTTCCTCATTAAAAGCCTGACTCAACATCTGATTCATTTCCTCACTTACCCAACCCTCTAAGTCAACCAAACACTCCAAGTCACTACTTCTTTCACCTTGCTATGTAGAGGCTGTGTAGATATTCTGAAAGTACTCAGGGATATCTTTGTCTCTCCTATCCCCCACTTGCCATATTCCTGCATCATCAACGATCCCTTCAATTTTGTTTTTCCTTCTCCTCTGTGAGGCTTTATGGTGAAAATATCTTGTATTCTAGTCCCTTTCTCTCAACCAAAGGGACTTGGCTCTCTAGCGCCACACAATTTCTTCCCTCTCCAGCCAACGCTGCAAATTTGCTCGAGCTACCTGTTGTTCTCCCATTCTGAGGCCAGTTGGGTCACCTGCTTGTAGATGCTAAAGCCTGACTCTAGCCTGATTAATGTTTTTGTGAATATTCCCAAAAGCCTTGTGGTTCCATGTTGTTAAACTCCTGCTACAATTGTCATTTTTGTTCATCGGGGCCTCAAAATCCATATTAGTTGCATCATCCTTCCAAACATCTGCTATGATCTTCTCACAATCCTCAAACTCTACCCACATTGCCTCAAACCTGAAAAGCTTTTTATCTCTCCTGTTCTAACTCCCCCCATGTAGGTGCAAAATCATGGGTATATGATCAGAGTGAGTTGTTGTTCCATGGATGACTCTAGCAGATGGGAAATGATTGCACCATGCCCAATCTGCTAGGCATCTATCTAGTCATTCACTTATTCTATCTTGGGGGGGCTTCTCTTATTGCACCAGGTTTTGGGTATCCCTTCATAACCCAGGTCCTTTAATTGGCAATCACCGATCATCGTTCTAAAAGCAAAGATCTACCTCTCTGGTCTCTCTCTCTCCCACCACTTTCTCATCTCTACTCAATATTTCATTGAAATCCCCCATGACCGACCAGGTCACACTTCCTTCTATTTCCCTTAGTGATCTCAACAGGCTCCAGGTCTCATCCCTTCTAGATGCTATCCATACACACCTGTTAAAAACTAGTTGGCAGGCCACGCTTCTATGATGTATGCATTAATGTGGTATTTTGAGTAGCTTGTTACCGTTAGGTTGATGTCATTGTGCAACAACATGGCAAGTCCTCCACTTTGTCCTTCACTTTCCACTACTAAACAACACTGATGTGGTGTTTTAGTGCTTGCATTCTCCTAACTGACATTTTTGACCCTTGTATGAGCACAAGATCAGGACCTTCTTCCTGATCAAATCATGAAAGGCTCTAACTCCTCGAGGGTTCCCAAGCCCTNTTATTTATTATGTTGGTTGTTGGGGCGCTCTGGACAGTTGAATTGTAACCGCTCCTCTGTCTTTTTTTTTTCCTTTTGATTTCATTGAATGGGCCCCAAGTTGGTGTACGGGACAATCCACCAAGGCCCTTTCATTCACATCCACCAGGCTCTATGGATCTGTTACCGCTTTCTCTTTTAGTGTAACTGTCGTGCCTCTACCCTTTGCAACCTCTTCTGCTGGTTCAATAGTTTTCTCTCCCCCAGACCTATCTCTTTCTGTAACTACCTTTTTGGTGTTTTGGGGTTGTGCATGCAGAACTTTCGTGTCTTCCTGGATGGCTTGAACCTTATTTTTGTTAAAAACGCATGCCCTTTTTTCTGTTGCCACCTCTGAAATGACGTCCTTTTTAGCAGGATTTCTGTCATCACTGACTTTTCCTGCCGTCGACGGTTCCTTTGCCGCCCTTATTTGCGGTGGTATTCTTTGCTTCTTTGTTGCCAGGGGTGGAGGTCGAACTTCCCTTTGTTGTTTATCCCGTTTCTCCCCCCATCTTCCAAAGTTTTCACCAACTCACATCCACTGCCCAAAAGGAAGCCCCACCTCTTCAAAGTGGTTCTCTCTCATCTTCCATGGAGCACACTCTTTGTGACCATGTCCTCACTTGCCGCATGCATAACAGAAGTTTGGTAGACGTTCATAAACAAAATGGACCCAGCTGGTGCCAAGGCTCCCAGGTTGACCTTTTTTCCCAACATCAATGGTTTAGTGATGTCCATCTTGTCTCTGATCTGAAGGAATTCTCCCCATGCCGCTTTGCCCTCCTCTGCATCCCCCTCCTCCACCTTTCCAATGTTTGCCCCTGTTAAAAGTCCCCCTCTCTCGCTCATGGCATGTATAGGTAGGTCATACAAGCGAACCCAGAAAGAGACTTCGTGTAGTTGTATCTAGGTTATTTGTAAGTCACCCTCTAGTTCCTTCATGAGGACCAGATTCTTGTCGAAAGACTAAGGACCTGCTGCCCAGATTCTTTCTCTGTCCCTACCATCCTCAAACTCCACCAGAATCATCGTTGGCACCAAGTTCCAAAAAGTAATGCTCTTTATCCATCTCAGAATCTTTCGCATTGTTTGCTTAAAAGCTTCCTTGTTGTAGTGGTGGTAAGAAGAGAAATGATCAAACATCTTTCCCCCTTGTGATGGTTTCCTCCAGCAACTCTGTCTCCACTAAGACCTCCTCATTTTCCTTTTTCGACAGTGATTGCTGGTTATACAAATCCTCCAGCCCTTCCTCCCTCACTGTAAANTGGTTATACAAATCCTCCAGCCCTTCCTCCATCACTGTAAAAAGCCAGGGTGCTCAAAAAAGTCCCCTAGCAAACTTCTTATTATTGTAATGCTTTGTACTGTCGACAATCTAGACAGAGAAGAACACCCTATGCGAAGTCAGGGAGAGAGCCTTAAGCTGCTATGTGAAAAGTTTTAAGTGTGCTTGTAAAAGGCTTCCATAGCTATAAGCAAATAATAAAAAAAAACAATGGTTTAAAATGTAGCCACTACAATAAACCCCTCTTTTGGGATGAAAAATTTCGTCCCAAAAGATTGGGATTTCATCCCAGAAAACAACTAGGGATGAAAACATTTCGTCCCTAATTCATCCCAATAGGTCTGTCACGAAAGAAAATTTGGGACGAGAAAAAAATTCCGTCTCAAAAAATATCTTTTGGGATGAAATGTTTCCGACCAATTCGAAGTTCGTTCAAACAGAAAAAAATTTCGAGACGAATTCATTTCATCCCTAAAAAGAATTCCAGCGGCCAACTTTTATTCAAACATAGAATATTGTTAGAATTTTTAGATATGAGGCCAGTATTCGAACACTTTAGTCATGTCCAAATGGGTTGAGAAACGTTCGAAGGGGATGCGTAGTCATTCAAAAATTGAAGACGTGCAAGTTCAAATAGGATTGACTTTCGTTCGATTGTCGAGATCATATATATTTTCTTTTTATGGGAAATACACTTCATTTCATTCAATGAAGTTGAAGTCATAGCTGTGACTGATAAATATAGAAAAAAACCCATATTACAAGTCAAACTACTCATCCGTTTGGTTTTTTCCCGCACACAAATTTCTCTGTGATGAGTGTTGTCTTAACTTCTATAAACTTTCTAATGACAAAACCTTCTAAGATATGAGACTTTGTAAGAACAAAGATTTTAATCTCAGTTTGCCTGAGAATATAATACTTTGTAAAAGCAAGATAACCAACCCCCGTCCTTCAAAAGAGGAGAGAAAAAACCACCATCAATCCTCCAAAAGAGGAGCGGAAAAAACCATCCCCCAGCCTCCAAAGGAGGAGAAGGTTCTTCTACTATAGACAACCAGTCCAATAGCCTATTTCTTTTTATTTTTACCAAACACAAGCAACAAAACATAAACAAAAAGGAAAAACCGAAAAAAACATAAATACAACATACCAGAAACTTGAAATACATTGAAAACTAAAAAAAAAAAAACACTGATCAAGGAGGTTGTACTGGCGCATGAAGGACACGCGCCACACTAGGAGTGTGTCGGACCATCAATCCTGAAGCTATCGAGATAGTTGACCCCAGAAACGTTGCACGTGGTGGCAGTAGAGCCCTCTGTGTGGTGGCACGTGGTGGCCATGCTCGCACTTTGACCCACGCGTGTGGATCACGCGCCGCTCCCTTTGGCGAAACCTTTGGCAGTCTAAAATATCAACAGTTTAAGAATCTCGCAGTGGGGAGCGTGGTGGTCGCTGGCAACTAAAAAATATCAAACGTCGCTTCTCCATGCTTTGACTGGAAAAAATAAAAACAAAACCAAAACACCAACTTGAAAATTAAACACTTGGTGAAAAATGCATCTGGAAGGAGGGAGGGAGGGAGNCCCCCCCAAAGGTGGTTTTCGGTTTGGGTTTCTAGAGAGAAGGTAGATCTTCTCTCTCTAGAAATATTTAGGGTTGGCTCTCAAAGAATTGGATACTGAAACATCAAGACCATATATGGTTCAATGATGTGCAATTACAGTTCAAATATTAACTCAAACTGTTCGAATAAGAAAGTTCCAAATTCAAATGACGTTCGAATAATGGTTATAATCCTCTGAACGATGTGACCGTAAATGGTTGGGCGTATTGCCTTTTCATTTGAACATAATCGGGTAATGCCATTGCTACTCGAATATGAGTGATTATCATTCGATTGCTTTGTTATACCCATTCGGACGAGCGTTTGAATATTGAACTGTCTTTGCTCTGAACAATTTACGTTATGATTTGAAGTTTTTTTTTTTTTTTTTTGGTCAAAATATTTACGTTCGGATAGAAGTGGGTTCGTTCGAATAAAAAAGTTATGCGTTCAAATGGGATGATGACTTGTTGTATTAACTAATATGATAACTTTTGGAACATCCTATGTTAGCGCTATACCATTCGAATAGCGATTTGGCCGTTTTGAATATAACATGTTGTACTCATTCGAACAAATGAAGTTTCGTTCCAATAATAGGAAGTAAATGTGAAATTCAAACATAATATATAATCGTACAATTGCTCATGAAAATGTTACGAGATTGCAATAAAACTCTAAGTTAGGGTCATGGTACAAAATATTAAAAAAAATTACAAAATATCTGAAATGAATTTGGACGCATAAAATATTGAAACATCATTATCTGCATCTCTTGAAGCATTTATTCGTGCTAAATTTGTAATCACATCTCCATGGTAGATCTTCAAGTTTTATTTATTTTATTTTTTTGGCAAGACTCCTACAATAAGAAGCAAAATTAAATTGATGGTATTACAGATAAGAAAAATGAATGGTCGTTTTGACAAGATTCCTACAATACTAGCCCATCCTCCGCCCTCGCTCCCGCACCTTTTTCTCCCTACGGGTGGGGTTGCCCTTGCCGCCCATGCAAGGGTGGGGAGTTGGTGCCCTACTGCCTGCCCCTACATCAAAGTCAAACAAGGTACTTATTTTATTTGTTTTAGTTGGGTTTAGAAGAAGGGAATTATTTTTAGAAAATCATATGTTTTTCTTAAAAAGAGAGTTATATCATATACTTTAAAAAATATATATATTTTCTAAACTAAAATTCAAATTGCCGTGGATGAATCCCATCTTATTTCCATCTTGGATTAGCATTCTCTAAATTTGGGTAAACTCTATACAAAATGATGAGCAATTTCACAACTAATTTGGTCTAAAAGATCTCTGCTTGTTTTCAAAAGCAACAAAGTTTTAGGAGGGGATAGAAAGAGGAAATTTTTAGGGGGAACATGAATATATACTTGTTTTGGCGTTATCAAATGACAATGGATAGGTTTAGGATGAGCTCTAAGCACAAAACTTCTTGGATTCGATTTTGTATTAAGAGTGTAAGGGGTTTTTCCTCCCTTTCTTGATGGGCCTGAGAGGAGCAACTAAATGAATAAGAAATGAAGGCCCAACCCAGAACAAATAGACTCTTCGGCTCAGCCCACATGTAGACTCTCCTGGATGCAACCTCCATATGGGAGCATATTGCAGGGGGATGGGACTCGACGTCCTGGGGATCACTCGAACAGAGTCCAGCCTTTAAGTACACGCCCATGTAAACAAGCGGCAAGTAAGGATGACCCTCGATCCCTTTACAAAGTGACATCGATAGACCACCGAGGACACAAGCAGTGTAAGGCAAATCGAGAAACCACGCTGCATTAATAGCACCACTACTAGAGCTACACGTCACATTAATGACGTCGTCGTAGAGGCACGCCGCATAAAAAGATTCTGACGAAAAGAAAAATAAAGAGGGCATGGACTCCACGGGGCAGGCACGATCTGTCCCACTAAGCTCCCGATATGAATAGCAATTTTTAGATACGAGAAAACTCTCTGATCTCTAGACTCTTTCATTATTTTACAAACTTCCAAAATACTATATTAACTTTGGTATTAGAGACTCTCGGCCCTAAGGATGCCCTCTCTCAGCTGCTTTCTACTTCATTTTTGTATGCCTAGTTTTGAAGACCTGAGTTACTGGAATTTGGCTCAAAGTCATACAAAACACGATGTTAACAAAGAGTAAGAGTTTCCTTGAATTAATGGATACTTGATTATGAGGCATAGGCCATTCATTCAAAATTTAATCACTAGAAATAGGTATGAAAGTTCTTACTTAAATAAGGTTCTATGTCGGAATAAAAAATGGTGAATATCATGATTTTTCCATCCTTGCATTCAATTTTCATAGAAAGGATTCTAAAATTAGATATCATGATATTTCCATTGTTGAATAAGGTTCTATGTCAATATGGGCTTCCAAAGGTGATCGGTTTGGGCCTCCTCATGGCGACCAGTGTGTTAGGAGGTCAAAAGACACTATTAGTGGCTAGATCTGGGCTACCCGTAATTGCTAGTATTATATTTTAAAAATATTTTATTTGGCTTAATATTAAAATATTTTTTTTACTATTTATCAAAATCTCATTCACAAACATTTGTTCCACTAGCGTCCAAACATCGTTGATCCCAAAATGCATGAATTTGAGCATGCACGACTTTGTTCCACTTGCATGGATTTTGGAACGTTAATGTACTTGGTCAGGGCCCTCGTTGATGACTTGCTCGTTTTCTTTTGCTTTTGGTTACTTGCACGAGGAGTTTGTTCCTACTCCATCCCATCCCCGGATTCGGAATGTTCTTGTTGGTCACCGCGCTAGCTCATCGAAGACTTGTTGGCGGTCAAAGTCAAAAGGCGCAGCAATCTTGCCCAATTTGATCGTTGTACAAGAATTTGTCAACGTGGCTTGCCCAGCAGGGCAAGTCACTTGAACCACAAGGAATATTGTGGTGTGCAGTCAAGTTTGACTAAATACTCATTATAAAAATTTTATTTAGGCATGTTTGGGTAATAGATTAAAAATTTAAAAATTTAAAATTATTTCACGAGATTGAGTGATGTTTGAGAGAGAACCTAAAGCATATGTTCTATTATAAAAATTGAGATGATGTACGAGAAAAAGTAAAATTGATTCTACGTACGCATGCAAGTAAAAATCGATTTTTTTTTATAGGATTGCTACTGTAATTAGTAAATTAAAAATAATTAAATGTTTTGGAAAAAATTAGAATATCCACAGTTCTTTAAATTTTGTGGTAAAATAACGAAAATACACCTAAGAATTTATCATATGGTCCCTCATGACTAATTACAAGTAGCATGATGTATATTAATAAAATTAGAATAATGTCAAACGTATAGAAAATTGTTAAAGCTCATAAATTATGTACAGTAGAAATAGATTAGGCATAAATAAATACCTTAAGTGCTAAGCTAAACAGTCAATTAATTACTTGGTTTTCCCACAAGTTGGACCACCACCTTTACCCCACTTTTCAACTTGGATCTTGGTTTGTTTTTCAAAAGAATATATAGTAGTGTTACGTATATTTATAATTTTATTTATAAAAAATATATAATACTCATTTTATCAATATTAATTTTAGATTTTATAATTTTCAGCATATCAATACTAACATAACACATGTTTTTTTTTTTATGAGTCTCCTTACCTATACCGGTGGTGAAGTTGAGAGGCAACATACCCTCGTAAAGGAGCTCATAGGAACACAAATAGAAGTTAATTATTTCTATATTGATTAAAGAAATGATTAAACACTTAACTCATTGATTAATTGAGTTACAGGGTTTACTTGAAATCATAGATGACATATTAGATTAGAAAGGATCGTTACTCCCTTAAGTCCCCCCTCAGGGGGATTAGACAGCGGAGACTATTGCAACACCAACTACTGAACTAACTTTCAGCTCATTCAATTACCTGAGTCGTCAATATATAGCATAAATACCGTGCATTCCAATAGTAGGTGCTCATAACTTGCTTACTCTTGAATGATTTCCAGCGATACCAAGCTAGTATGCACAAATGTGATACTAAGAAGTTTTAGCAAATGGCAACAAAATTGAGGAAGAGATTCGCGGGTTTGCTATGTTTTTCTCGTAGCATTAGTAAGCATAAAGTCTGGCTTTAGCTAATTAAGTAGTAACAACACGACCGCTAGCTAACAGGACAAACACACAGGGGCATGCCCACACATGATCGGTTGGCCCCTAATAATTGTATGCTTTCAGAAGGAAAATTATAAGAAGGAATTAATGTACAAAAATCATTTAAGTAGATTCCTTACAATTCATTATAAGGCAATTCATTTAAGTACTGGTGAATAAAATCTCAGGTTATTCTAGAATTTGGAGAAAGTCTTATTGGTATAATTAATTTTTATAATAATTTCAAGAGACGTACGTACGTAGCACATGACCAGTTATAATATAAACTTGACTTTGAATTATCGGTCGCTTTGGCCTTCTAATTTATATTATTACATTCTTTTTCATTGATTCTTCCATTTTTTTTAATTCAAATTAAATAGATCTTGACATTTTTTTTTTTAACTAAAACTGAGTTAAAAATGATAAATCTACTAATCTAGGATGATATTTGTTGTGTTTATACCTGATAGAAGTAATAACTGCTGTCATCTCAACCCTTTATGATCACTTTGTTAAAAAATTGCTATGATTAAAATTGATATATATGCATTATATATGCTGGCAAAAAATAATAAATATTGATGTGACAAAAACAAAATGATTTAATATGAAAATAACTGCAAAATCCTGATCCAAGAAAATCTACGACGAACAGGAACATACATGAAATGATGAAAGGGATACTTTCCTTTAATGTTTAGTCCAATGACCCAAAATTAATAGAAAAGGAAAAGAAAAAAAAAAGAAAGTCCATGCATCAGTACTGTCGACAATTCTTAATTTCTTTTTCCACTGTTTTCTTGGAGGAGGAATTCAAGACTTGGTCAAGCAGAAGAAGAAGTGCATGGATATATATATGTCACCATGCACGTACGACTATATATATAATTAATATTATCATGCACCTGCCTGTAATTAAAATCATGTCATATTATATGCTTGTGCCCATATCCAGATCAACCGCAACCCCCCAACTTCTACCAGTGCTTGAATATTATCACCCGCCGGCCACCGCATCGTTGACGTACGGTAAGAGTCTTTAGTCATCGGCACTATTGTCGGTCATTCTTGATCAAGTTCTCAAATTATTATTTGAACTTCACCGTCGGAAAACACTAATAGATATATATGAATTCAGTAGGTCCAACGTAAATAATTATTCAACATTAATTAATATTATTCGAAAAACTTACTCGATCTAAAATATGAGAAGATCTTTTATATTTTTAGTCACTTTACGTGTCTATTTCTTTTTTATTTGAGACTCTCAAACTCATATATTATAAGAATAATTAATTTGATCGAGAGAGTACTGATGAACCATGCACGGGTTATAATGGAAACAATTCCCAAAAGATTTTGCAGGGATAAGTTTTCACACAAAACAAGAGTTAGATTAATTGAAAGATGTTGAACGTTGAAGTTGTTGTCAACACCTACCAATATTTAAAAGTATTGGAACAAACTGACCGTGGAGACGCCACACGGATAAACAAGAGATCAAACAAGACAAGTAATCGTGCATGCACATATAACCGCGTCTGTTTGACCACCATGCATTTGCTTTGCTTTCTCATAGTAGATTATATGATGATCGACCCATTGCATTGCGAAGAAATTCCCAATTATATAAACACATATGCATGCATGCATGCTTGCTTCCAGATGTGTTGGGAATTAAGTGATGTTGAACCTTATACACGTGTCACTTTTTAGGACGTTCTTTTCTTCCTTTGTTGGTGCAACGAACACGCGGTAACCAAGAAAGCAACCCATGCACTTAAGTTTCATGTTTAGAGCTAGCTGCCATCTAGCTACTTGAAACTTAAGAGATACTAACTTATACTCCAATGATATGCCTCCATTCGTCAATCATTTCATCACATACTAATAAGAATCCTATCAAATGAATGATAAACTAATCGATTGATAAAAAAAAGTCATCTAATTCAGTACTTAGGACCCACACAATATATAAAGGTTGATCGATCAACAATTATTTTCTTAATCAACAAGTAATTAATCCAAAAACTAGATATTATATTACATAGAGCCTAATTAGGTATAAGTAAGTTCGTGTATCAAATCCCGTATCAATGTTTATATGATTTTTTATTGAAAAAAAATAAAAAAATAAAAAAAAAATTTTTGAGAGAAAAATAAGAAAATTTTAATGGGCCAACTCTTATTAGAAGACTTTCTATCACATGTATAATACCACCCACCACCTACATCAACATGGGCATGCACTATAGCCTTTACTCTTTCCCTGACCCATGGAATTGGATTCACCCAGCTATCCACCTCTTCACACCTTTGATCAATATAATAAATAAATAAACCTTTCTGACCCTTTCATAAGTCGATCCTAAAAACAAGCTGGCCTCTTCTAGAACCCACCCCCTTCGAAACACGTGCGCAGCTCCGATTCGATAGCATCCGTCAGCTTCTTTATGTGTGAACACGTGTTCCTTGTTAACCAAGGCCTCGCTTACTCGACTTTCTCCCCAACTACCTATTTAAAACCACCCAACTAATTCCAATTCATATCCTATATATACTCGAAAAAATCCCATCCTCGGACTTTGTATCATTGTTTGTTTCAGGTTTACACGAGCAAAAACGCAAAAATGCAAGCGGGTTCTGTATTATCGTTGCCTCCCAGCGTTCATCTTTATCAACCTTCAACCCCGCGATATGCACAAGTCGACGCCAAAGTTGGCGATGATTTTAGTGCAAAGCTGAAATTCGAGGCTTTCGGTTCCGTGTCTGAGGAGCCGGCAGATGAAGGATGCTCGAAAGGCAAAGTTTTGGATGAGTTGGTTACTGAATCGGCGGCAGCAGGCCAAAATGGTGAATTAAGACATGAATTTGCGGGAGCAGGTGAAAATGGTGAAGAGGAAGAACAAGAAGAAGAAGAAGATGAAGATGATGATGATGAGGAGGAGTTCTCTTTCGCTTGCACGAATCCCGACGGATCTCCGATTTCCGCAGACGATGTATTCGTCGACGGCCAGATCCGCCCAGTATACCCTATCTTCAACCAGGATCTTCTATTCGCCGACGTTTACGACGGCGACTCGAAGGCTAAGGACGCTAAGTCCTCGCCTCTCCGACCGCCACTGAGGAAGCTTTTCTTGGGAGAGCGAGGTCCTCCGCGGCCGTCTTCATCCTCCGAATCAGAGGAACTGGAGAGCGAGGGTCCGTACTGCGTGTGGTCCGGTAAGGCGGTGGAGGCTTCGCCGCAGGAGCTCTCCAAGAAGAGCAACTCAACGGGGTTCTCAAAGCTGCGGAGGTTCCGAGACTTGGTCCTGCGAAGCAACAGCGACGGCCACGACGCTTTCGTGCTTCTGAACCACCCATCCGGAGGCGTAAAGCCGACAAACGAAACGACGGCGAGTAGAAAGAACGAAAACGTTGAGAAGGCGAGGGTCTCGGCCGGTACTGGGAAAGCGCAGTCGAAAGGGCAGGGTTCGAAGGGTGGCGCAACGGCATCGTCGGCGCACGAGAAACATTACATGAGGAATAGAGCGAGAAGGGAGGGAGATAAGCGGAAATCGTATTTGCCATACAGGCAGGATCTGGTCGGCTTTTTCACAAATGTGAACGGGTTTAGCAGAAATGTCCATCCTTTCTAAATTGAAAATTCCCCCCTCCACTAATATATAATTATATATATATATATTTTTTTGTAGATAATCTAAATTGATTTATTAATTCTAATGTAAATGATAGCAGAAAAGTAGTAATGTATGGAAAAGAAACATTAGCTCGTTTTTATAATTTTACTTTTTATTTTCATTATTGAGGTGTCTAGATTCTTCAACTCCATCTTATTTTTTAATCGAAAAATATTTTATATATAAAATAAATTATATAAAAATAAACTCACAAAATATATTACGTTAAATTATAAAATTATTTTTATTGTAAAATATATTTAATAAATTATATTAAATCATATTAATTTATAAATCTTTTTTTGTATCAAGCACTTATCATTTTAATATCAAGGCTTTGATCTTTCTTTTTGCTTTTACCTTTTCGGTTACGGAAATATTATCCTTTATCCAACTTTTCTTCAATGTTCTTTTCAAAAAAAACTTTTTCCTCAAAGTCTGAAACTTGTCATATGAAGAAAGTCCTCTTTATTGAAGAGATTCAAAAGATAGAAAATTATTCATATAAAATGAGATTTATAATTTTAATTATTTATTTAATGTTATTGAAAATATTTATATGGATAATTTAAATTATTATAGATCATTCAAAAAAGAAACAGTTGGAAGTATGATTCTAGGGTAATTCTTCCTTTCAAAAGAAACAACTGTTCTCTAGTATGAATAATTCTTCATTTTCTTTATGTATGCAAAAGTCCTCATATTTAGGGTGGACACTTTGGTCTTTGGCCTCCCTCAAAATTAAACTATTTCCCAATTAATAAAAGATTTTATTGAATTTGTGATAAGACAACCCTTCTCATCTCTTTAGATTTTTTTTTTATTTTGTTATTTATCTTATCCTTCGCTTTAAAATAAAAACATCATCTTCCATCACGGGAGGGGGAGTCCTACCCTCCTCGCTTTTCTCTCTTTCCCTTCCCATACTTCACATGTTCACAAATTCATGATTTTTCTTTAGGCTTTTCTTTATTCTAGGTTAGAAATGTTCAAATCTACCATCTTTCGACAATTGATAGACGACATGCGCCCATCGACTGCACAACCCGCTTGCCAACCTTCAAGAATATGTTTGAATCTATTTTAGTTTATGAGTAATGATATACCTACAATTTTTTTATAAGTATGACTCTTTTATAATTACTTTACAATACATTAACTATTTTACAATTTATTTTCAAATAACTAATAAAATGTCACTCCATTAAAAATAAATTTTAATATTATAAAACTATCTTTCATTTCATGTAGAGTTATAAATTAGTTGTAAGATAGTTCTAAGGTTATCGTTTACCTTAGTTTAATATAAATTTGTTTATACATTTAGAAAAAGAGATTTCTTGAATTTCATGTGTCAATGTCCTATGAAATTAGTTGGCAACTTTGCCATGCATATCAATGCGTTGGTAACTTGGGCATATGAAGTTTGCCATATAAATTTATTAATTTTTCAATCATATATAGTTTGTCAAACGTTGTGAATTTGGTTACATACTGTTGGGTCAATGGTGTAGTTGATGTATTTTGTCTTGTTTTGGAGGCCAGAAAGACTTCAATATTTCTGAGATGTTAACCTTAATGAACAATGTCTCACCTACAGATAAATATCCATTCGAACGGATATTTTGAACCGAATAAAATCATCTAAAAAATGCACGATCGTTCGAACGGGATAAAATAGATTTGAACATGGAATTAATGTCTATTCGAACATTATATAAGTTGTTCGAATAATAATCTTGGCAAGAAATTAATTTATTTTTTCTGGAAAAAATTCATAACCGTTCGAACTTACATTTACTTGTTCGAACGGAATAGATTTGGTGGAAAAATGTAGCGGCAAGCTTGTAGGACCGTTCAAACAAAACAAATATCGTTCGAATATATTTGAACACCATATTTATTCATTCAAACGATTAATTTGGTTAGAAATTATATAAAAATTGTTTATCATCATTAATTTATGTATATATTTTTTCCATTAATTTGTTATAATTTTTAAAATATAAAAAATGTGTATATATTATATAATATTATTTACGGTGAGTTATAATATTTATAAAAATTTATAAATTAATTTTATGTAATTAATTTCAAAATTTTATAGTGATTTCTTTTATGTTAAATTTATATAAATATAACTGTAAAGATAGTATCATTTTTTATATTATCATGAATGGTAAGTAAAATAAAAAAATAAATAAGATAGGAAACACGAAAAATAAAAACCATATATTAACATCCCAAATATATAATGTTCTATATAACATAAAAAAGTAAAATAATAACTAAAATAATCTATTTGCTAAGTAGATCAAAATCCTTTTGTAACGTTTTAATGCGTCCATCCAAATCCCTAAGCTTCTCCATGACGGGCTCAACGAACTCCACAAATAAAGCTTGTACCTGATCCAAATAAGCCCCAACAGGCTATCTCTGAACACCAGCAGTACTACTAAAACCTGGATCGGTCAGCGTACCACTAGGTTGTTTTGGAGCAACTTCCGCAAGTGCCTATTGCTCTAGCTGAATGTAATCTTGTTAAGAGGCCCCATCTATAGCGACCTCCATTAAGTCGCAGGCATTGTAACCCCCGATTGGAGTAGGAGGTTAGATATCAACAGTGCAAATGGTAGACTACCTATACTAGAATAGCGTGACTCCGATCGAATGCGGAGGAAGAAATATAATGCTAGATCAATTGGGTCCCCCCATGCTATCCGCAACAAAAATCTAGCTCGATCGATCCCGAAATCAATCTTGTGTTTTTCGGATCAATGTTATATTCAACAATCAAATTAAGCATTTTGAAAAATATTATACAGTCGGCCTGTCGGATCACCATGCTCCCATCATATGAAGGAGCCGAAGAGTCTCGTACAAGTTGACAGACCTGATCGTCTGTCAGATCATCATCAAGTAGATCTTCATCCTCACTATCATTTGAACTAGCATCCGACTCTACATTCAGCGCTGGTGATGAGGATGTGGCCGGTGTCCCCAAATCAGATAGTGCAATCGTTACTCTCAATGTAGCCGTTGCAACTGCTGCAGGATATGCCTCGATCACGCACGGAAGATCAACGAATTCGACAATAATGTGGGGTGAGAAAGTAATACTCACTCTCCAGACCGCTAAACTGTAGCATAGAGCATCAGCGTCATGCTCTCCCATGACACGGTAAAACTCACCGACCATCTCTAGATAAGTCCCCAACTGCTGACTGATCGATGTCCATCCCCAGTCGATGATGATGGACTGTATGGTCCGTCCTTCCTATGAAAGATTGCAGAAGTCATCCAAATGATCTCCCGCTCGTCTCCTGAGCATGAGTTGCTCCACTACCTTGGCCAGTCTAATCTCTCACATTTTTCTTCCTCTGGATGCCACTAGTATACTGTTTAACTGCAAAGAAAGTAAGAATATAATTAAAATAATTGTATTATTATATAATTGAAAAAATATAATATATTATACTGAATTGAAATAATTCATTCAAACAAAACATATTTTATTTGAACTGACCATTGTAATGTAACTTCATAGTTCGAACTAGGAAAATCTCTATTCGAATGTTATGTTCTGTTCATTCGAACAGACAATTTGTGATTATTTGAACGAATTTAATTTGTTCGAACAAAAATATGTCTGTTTGGCAACTGAGAGTTCAAACGGATTAGAGTCCATTCGAACGAGAACACGCCAAACATACATGGTTGAGTCAACTCAGGCCCGAACCAAAAAACATAATGTAGATGTTATCATTTGTTCTAATCAGGAGAAATGATTAATGAGTGAAGCCCCAACTATCTTATAAAATAGATGGTAATTAAAAAAGTGTATTAGAATATCCTCTTGACAGTGTTTATCCCATGAATTGGTTTTTTTTATAGTAGCCGACGAGTAATGGAAATTGGAGATGGATAGGAGTTAGATACTGTTGAGAGATAGACTTGGGCGAGACTACAAGGAGTATGCACAAGGGGTGAAGTTTTTTATAGAGTTTGCTCGCATGAGTGTTGACAATAGATAATTTATATGATGCCCATTCAAGAAGTGCAAAAATCTTAGTTCTTATAATTTGGTGGTAGTAGAGGATCATTTATTTGTAAATGGAATCGATCCTAAATACTCACATTGGGTCTTACATGGTGAACCATTTCTTAAAGGAGTTAAATTTAGCAGTCAGTCCAATCAAATGGAGGAGGGTAACGACATCGACATGGACGGCATTATTGTGGATGCTTCTGATGACAGTAATGATAAAGGAGATGATATGACTGAGATGTTAGGCGATCTGGGTGTAGGAATATTTGGGATGAGGGATGGAGAAGAGTTCAAGATGCATGCTACAATGATGTGGGACAATAAATGATTTCCAAGTATATGGAAACTTATCTGGGTGGAGCACAAAAGGTAAAATGGCTTGTTTTGTTTGCAATAAAGATACACAGTCTCGATGGTTGACAAATGGTAAGAAAGTATGTTTCAAGGGATACCGTCAATATTTTCCACATGTTCATAGATAACGTTCAAATAGAGCGATGTTTGATAGAAGGGTTGAGTGCAGGTTAATACTACCAGAGCTGTCTGGGAATCATATTATCCCGCAGTTGGGGGGTGTTTCCAAAAACAAATTTGGGGAAATATTCAAGAGTTCAAAAGAGAAAAAGACAATTAGTCGAGTTGAATTGGACAAAAAAAAGTATTTTTTTTCGAGTTGTCATACTAGTCTACCTTGACACTACGCCACAATCTAGATGTTATACACATTGAGAAAAATATATGTGAGAATATATTGGACACTCTGATGTCAATAGAAAGGAAGACAAAAGATACAGCTAACTCTCGTAAAAATTTAAAGGAGTTAAGGATACGATCGGAGTTGCATTTGCAAGATAATGGGTCGTCAGCCTCTATACCCATCGGATGATATACACTTTCAAATGATGAGAGAAAGAAATTTTGTGATTAGTCCATGACAATCAAATTACCCGATTGTTATGCTTCAAACATGTCAAGATATGTTCGAGCACATGATTGGAAGATAACTGGTCTTAAAAGTCTCGATTGTCATGTATTTATGCTGCATCTGTTGTTGGTTGGTGTGCGTGGAAAGCTTACTCGAGATATTTGTTTAGCTTTCACTAAATTAGGGGGATTTTCTAGGGATATTTGTAGTAGAACATTGAAAGTTGATGCATTGTTAAAAATGGAAGATGACATTGTAGTCATATTGTGCAAATTTGAGAGTTTGTACCCACCTCCATTATTTGATGAAATTGTTCATTTGGCTGTGCACCTACCTCATGAGGCTTTAGTCGTTGGCCCGTTTAGTATAGATGAATGTATCCTATTAAATAGATTTTGAAAAACTTAAGCAATTTGTGAGGAATAAAGCTCGTCTGGAAGGTTCAATTGTAGAGTCATATATTGATAATGAGTCGCATACCTTTTGTTCAATGTATTTTCGTGGGATTGATACTAGATATACCAAAACAGATCAAAATTATGAAGGTGGACAAATGAGAGTCTCATCAACATTTTTCGTATTTTCCCAGACTATACGTCTCATAGGTGCACAAGGGGGCTATGACCTATGTGGCCGAGAGTTTGAAAGAGCTCGATGGTATGTCTTGAATAACTGCATAGAGATTGACCACTACTTGAGGTTAGTGATGATCCTCTAAGTAAATACTTGACCATTACTTGTTACAAATTAATAGTTCACATGAACATACGCAATGAACATATATGGCTACTTCGCATGAATGATGTAACTGATATAGAAAAGATGCACGAAGATGAATTTACCTCGTGGTTTGAACATACGGTATTACTATAAAACCCCATCTTATAATAATACGAATTATATACCACTAAACTCTACAGATTTTTATCTAACATTAATGTAGCTATAATAATATTTATTGATGTAAGTTGTATTGAAATATGGTGAAAATTTAGAAGAAATATCACCAGAACTATATGCTCTGGCATTTGTTTCGTCCAGGCAGGCCATCCAATACTCAAGGTGTTCGGTGCGTGGATATAAATTTCACAAAGCTGACAAAGAACGATATAGGAAAACTCAAAATTGTGGGGGATGATAACATTGACTTTTACGGAATTGTAGAATATATAAAAGCGTTAAAATACATGGGGGATATATGGTCTGGTTGTTTAAATATAATTGATGAGATGTCTCAAATCCTAGGTTGGAAGTGCGTAACAATGAATATTTTGTGAGTATCAATACATCTTGCACATTGTATGAGGACGATCCTTTTGTTCTCGCTTGCAAAGCGAATCAAGTTTTTTTATTTAGATGATCTAGAGTACGGGAACCCATGGCGGATAGTAGAGAAGTTTGCACCAAGAAATGTATATAATTATATTCTAGAGGCAGACGATCCACATGAAGAAGTTGATTGTCCAGCAAATGAAGAAGGATATCAAGAAAAAAAATCAAACATCAATTTATTTGTTGATCTAAGCCAATATGACATGGTTCCATTGCGTAGAGAAAATACTCAATCCACAATAATTGAGAATGAAATATTGGAAGAAGATGCATCAACTAAAGTACCTAGCAAGAATGAGAGTGACTGGTCCAACAAAACTAAAAGTGAATGAATTTCAAATAGATATTTTTGTAAGTATTATTCTTATAAATATCTGTAACATTTATTCGAATAATAATTTATTTCAATTTCAAACAAACATGCCTCCCAAACGCATAGCAACACGTGCGCATCCATATCTATTACCGACTCCCCGTGTGATTCACCTTCCATCAATAGTGGGCCAACATCACTAGAATCAGAACAAGGTATTTTATCAAATTCATTACCGAATTTTATGCTCAATTTAAATAATATATATCTATAAAATAAAATAATTTAATTAAAATATATGCTTTAATTACTGTATATATAGCTATTGTAAGCCAGCGCTGAAGTCGTGGCACAACGAGGGGTGTCTGCATAGAGAAAGTAAGAAAATTGGGTAAAATTAAAGCTGATATTCCTAATTGTCACATAGGTGGCGCCGGAGATTCGGCAGCGTGACTTGCTTCTTATGTTTGTACGCTTACTCGCACGTATGCACCGATGACTATATCCTCCAGGTCTAAAGTTTCCCAATATGTGAAAGACCACATAAAAAACTGTTGCTTGGTAATAAGCTAAATCCCAATCATCTAAGTATATAACATGTTAATTTGAATTTACTTTGTATTTATATTAATTGTTTATAATTTTTTAAATGACAAGTTTGAACTTAATTTTGGCCGACGAGATGATCGATTAACGATTGAGGAACTGATGTAGAATGCATTCTGGAGGTACAAAGGTCGATGTCATGCACACTATAAAAAGTTCAGTACTAAAATAGAGGCACGCCAAAATCCATTCCAAGGAATGCCACCAAACGAATGAGAGAAAGTTTGTGATATGTTTGAAGATCATGCTTATTAGGTAATTTTGCTGCTATCTATTTTTAATAGTATATGATAGATGTATTAAACATATAAACATAATTTTTTTTAGCAACGAAATACTGCGAACCAAGCAAATAGATCAAAATTAACTATACGTCATCATGCAGGTTCTCGATCTATTCATCGTTTGTCTAAAAAAATAGTAAGTTATTCTCATTCTCATTAAATATTAACATATAATACATTTTTCTGATTTAACTCCTAATATATATTTTCTTTTTGCAGGCAGAAGAAAATCCTACTGGTTATGATTTGACTCAATTGTATGTTAAAGCAAATCCAATTGGACCTGTCTAGAAGCAAAGACAAATTATGTAAGTTTAAATTTCTTTAATTCCATTGTCTAATAATATTTTTGTTACTTATACTAACTTTAATGTTTTTGTTTTTGTAGGACAAGATGATATCTGTTAAGGAAATTACTGCGAATCCATTTGATGAATCATTTGTCAATGATGCTCAGATCATTTCTCAAGTTCTTGGATCACGTTCTAGATATTTAAGAGGCTTAGGACATTGCGTAAAGCCATCATCAACATCATTATCCTCTTCTCAAGTCAGATCGAATGACGACAAGACTAAGAAATTGAAGGAAACAACACTTGAAATAGAACGATTGAGGTTCAAGGAAAAAGATTTGCCAACCCGATTAGATCAAGCAGTGGATTTATATGCGAGATTAAAAGAGAACATGCAGAAGAGACTAGGGATAGAGGTACAAAAAGCTGTGTTTGAACAGTTGCAGCCAATAATGTCCCAAAACTCTATGCTACCACCACAATCTTAAAATTTATTTTTTCTTTAATTGCCTTTATATTATGATTTTCTAAAACATTTAAACAATTGATGTTTGAATTACAATTTGTATAATATTTGTATAGTATTATTAATTAAATTCTGTTCTGTATGATTAATATTTGCTCGAACGGTAAATAACCAGTTTGAACAATAAATTACTATTTATTAATCCATTCAAATAAAAATAGACCCATTCAAATAAAAACTAACTTATTCAAACGACAATCGAGTAGTATAGTCCGTACGACTGTTCAAACAATAAAATATTGGTTCGAACAACATTAATATGCAAAACCCTGTTCGAACAATTATAATTTTTGAAAATAAAATGTCTATTTGAACGGACATGATTTATGTTCAAACACAAGTCATTTGAGAAATTTATTAGTTTGAACGAATAAAATCTGTTCGAACACTCCGTCCGTTTGTACAAGATCATATATGGCCATTAGTTCGAATCAAAATTTCATATTGTTCAAATGGACGTGTCGGTTCGAACTGAGAAATATTCCATTCGAATAATGTTTTGAGACAAAATTATTTCATCTAAAAAAAATTCCAATCGAACAGTTTTAACTGGTTCCGCTCAATTTCATTCCTAAAAATGATTTTTTGAGAAGAAAATACCTTTTGAGACGGTCTTTTCGAGACAAAATAGAGATGAAATTTTTTCATCTCCAAAAACAATGTAAGACGAAATTTAGATTTTTTGAGACAAAATTTTTTGTCTAAAAAAACCTAATCTCTTGTAGTGATTGCAGGTCCGCAACATTTCCCCCTACGTCTTTTATTTGTCATTAATTGCCTCCATCTTCACGTACCTTTTATTATTATTATTAAATAGAGTTCTGCATGGTTTTAGAGTATCCTAGTTGCATTATTCAAATGTAAATGTAAAATTTGCATAATATCACATGATTTTACATTTGACTATTCTACTCAAAACTTATTCACACATTGTATTATCTATCTATTAGTCAAAATAATAATAAAATATTATCAATTTAATAATTTTTTTTTTCATTTTTTTTGAATTAAGAGTTACATGGAAATATTAATGTTATACAATAGGATACTTGGATAAAGAGAAGAAATTAATAAACTTGGAGTATACATCAAAACTTTAGTAATTGGAAACTATTTACAAACATTCGTGATACAACCAACATTCCACAATTCAGTCCATCACAAAAATTAACCTACACCAATTTTGGGACATTCCACAATTTCAAATCTACTTGAGCAATTGGGAACTCAAATGTACAAACATTCAGCTCATCACAAAAATATGCCCATAAAAAAAAATAAAGACAATGCCCAATCACAAAACATAAAGTGGGGCAATGACATCTGGTCAGATAGTTGTTGCCCTGCCACATGTATTTCCATCACATGTGGTTGGACGACCACTAAAATAAACAAAGTAGACGTTAAACTTATGCTACTATTAATTACAATGTTGAAATAGGCTAGACAAATACTCACGCACCTCCAAAGGGTGTAGATTGGTCCTTAGATGGTGATATGATTGCAGACTTATTCATTAAAGTTTCGTAAATTTCATCCTGAAGATGTTGGAAATAAACTTGCTGCTTTGAATTCATGCCAGCAAGATCTAATTACATTATTTTAGCTTCAAACTTTTTTGTCTCAAGTGCAAGGTGTTTACTTTTATCCCATTCTGCCTTGCTGACTGCTTCTCTTATCTCCACCATGGATATATTTATGTCATTGTCTATGCAAGCTATGTCATCGTTAAATTCAGCATCTTATACTTCTCTAAACTTCTTCTTTCTTTTCTTTTTTTGTTTCTCAGTCTTCTTGCCTGAAGGTCTCTCATGAATGATCTCGACGTTGTTATTTAAAATATCGTCTCCGTCTGGAGTTAATTTATCACTGGTCGGACATTTTCCAGGTAGTTTCCTCCTCATTGACAATGTTTACTGATGTTGTTGCCATTTGGTTGGTGTCTCAATAGACACGAACAATGCCGCATGGCAAAACTTGCATTCTCAACCTTTTTGTATATAAATTTTGCCATCTCAATCTTAAATGAACAAAGTGATAAAATTAGTATATAATAAACCCAAACATATAAAAAAACTAAAGGAGAAACAAAATTAATACCTAGCTCTGTGGTACCACTCGGATGTAAAGACTCTACTTGTGGTAAAGCAACACAAAACTTGTTTGTGCATTTTTGGATGGATTGCCATCGATTGGTCAATGAACGCAATTGAGCATTCAAGAGTGTTTGGTTTTTTATACTCTTTATAGTATTCATAAATTCTTATCCACATTTGTGTGGATTTTTGGTCAGTCCCCCGTATAGCATCAAGGCTAATGTTTAGCCAAACTGAAACAAGGAGATTATCCTCCTCTATAGTGAAAGACACACCTCGTTGAGATTTTTTAGTGTGTGGCCTTTGTTCACCTTCAGCTTGTGATGGTTGGACTACCACATTATCATGTATACTATTGAATGGAGTGATGTCATCCCCTCGTTCACCACTTTGCAAGAGAGTAGTGAAGAAGGGATCTGCATCAAATGAAGGCTCCATCTTTGAATATTTTAAAGTTCATCATAAAACTTGAATACAAATTTTAAACAACACCAAATTTTAAAACTTTTCAACTCATCTCATCTAATCATTACACATTTTTCAAATTTCCATACAAAATAAAATAAACAATTCAACTTTTTCAAATCCCAAAACAAAAATAATATTAAAAATATATATTCTAATAATATTTTATTCAACTTTTAACTTTAATCTCAAAAAATCTTATTTCATCTCATCTCTGAAAACAAACGAGGCCTTAAGATTCTGAAATAGAAATTTAAACAACACCCAAATAAATTAGATTTTGAAGTAGAAATCATAGGGATGTTGAAATGGCTAATAGATATTGGGCAAAGTTTACTGGAGCCTTCAACACTTGATCATACTGATGAGGACATACTACTACGTGACCTGCTTAGCATACAATGCATAAAGATGCGTGGGCAAAGGAATCGACAAGACCAATCCATTCTAGCATTTAGCCTTCTAATTATTATATTTGTTAGTATTGTTTTACAGAGATAGTAGGGGGATAACAAAGTTACTCTATATTTAGGTAGTAAGCTTTCTGAAAGTATTTATTTTGTTATCACTAGCATTGATGGATAGAATCATAACTTAGAAAAACACTTTGTTATGGTTCAATTTTACTTATTGAGGTTTATGGAATGTTCATGATGTGCTTTCAAAAATGAAAAATTGGTATTGAAGATTAAACAACAGCTGAAATTCTTCACTTATCAATGAAAGAAAAAAAAGAGACAATTGCAGAAATATTTTATCCATACAACGTCCAATTTCCAAATTTCCATTTAGAAGGATTGTGGATTCATTTGCTTTCCTTTAGTTTTTCGAAAATGAAATTGTTCCTTCTTTCTATTTTGTTCTATTGATGGTATGTAATGTCTTGCTAGTTTCATAGAACATGGTTCTTTGGTCATATTCAATAAATCAATGGTAGTTTTTTCAAGGAGCAATTGTCCATTTGTTTTGTCAAAAGATATCTATGAGCATGAAACAAATGAGGGAGCTGAGAGATTTAGCTACGAGGAGGCGTTGGACCTCGCATTAATAATGCTTGTTGAGAGCTTTGTTAAAGGGGATATCAACACAGTAAACCAAGATGGTTTTGGAAATTAGTTTTTCTTCCATGCAGCTCTATCTTTTACCTAACTATAGTGGTACAAGACTTTGGTAAATTGCTCATAAACTTGTACTCCAAGCTACTACTACACATTTATTCCATTTACTGTACTAGTTTCAAGTTTCAACATCATATATGCAATTTACTATAGTCTTAATCCCTAATAACAAAACCCCTAATCCAAACATCTTATACGCAGTTTCAAGTTTCAACATCATATATGCGAGCTAATAACAATATGGATTTCTTTTGTACTCTATCTTACAACAAAATCCCTAATAACAAAACCTTAGACCCTCAATCCACAATAAAATCATCACACCACTTAAATCAACACCACAGTAAAACAAATTTCAAACATACTTACCTATTTTTCGAAACTTGCGGCAGGATGTGCTGGTGTTGCTATGACGGGCTACTGCTATTTACGGACCAAAGCTAGAGACGGGATGCTATCAACGAAAAGGAAGAAAGGAGTGGATTGAAGAAAAAAAAATTAAAGTCTGGATGAAACTGCTATCAACGGATAGAAGTCCTAGGAGGGGATTGAAAAAAAATTTATGCTACAGACACACTCGGAGATGAAAAGGCAGTGATTTTAATTGGTCAAGAGAAATGAAAGAAACCTAGCAGAAAGGAAGGAAAAGAACAAGGGTGAAATGAAGGGAAAACACCGCAAGAGAGAAATGAGTTAGGGAGAGGGAGAATCGGGAGAGACAAATTATTTTTTATTCCATTTGATCTAGCTACAGTGAAATCTAAATATAACCCATAACACTAATTTACTGTAGATAGAAGTCATTTTCTTTTGTATTGCATTTGCATAATTCATTACAGTATATTTTTGGACTCTATTATCCAAGCTATTCATTTTTTTTGGATTTGCATAATCCAATATCAATGCGCTAATACATGGAATTATGCATGGGCATGAGCAATGTTTTGCACAAATTCTGTGACCGGATGAAATTCAGAAAAATCGAATTTAAGAAAAGTGAAAAAAAAAAAAAAACAAAAGTTTGACAATCTTTTACGCTATCATGAACTTAATTTAACATGAAATA
>QEOY01009260.1:338849-424769 GCA_003123805.1 Juglans sigillata | reverse complement strand
ATTATTATTTACAATCCATCTCAACTCATCTTCGAATCCAAATGTCTCCTAAATCTTAGTAAATCCGGTTGTTTATTTAAATTATTTATGAAAATAAACTCATTAATTTAAATCGTGTCACTTCATATCAACTCACTTTTTCTGAATTAATAAAATGGTGTCACGTCAAACTACACGATAAACGAGTCAGATTCGAGTCATTCGCCAGAAATAAATGGTTACAATTTTTCCGCTTATCATTTTTACAGACGACACAACATATTTTTATTTATTTTTTTAATTTTATTCTTTTAAAATTAATTAATTTTTTTTACTCATTATCTATATACCACATATTTGATAAAAAAAATGTAATATGTGATATATCGAAATAATGAATAGAAATTTTCAAGTTTGTAACCCTAAAATATATGACATGTAACGGAAATAAGGAATCTGATTTTTTTTTTTTACTTATTTATTAAAAAATTATTTTTAAATGAGTTTGTATTTTTTAAAATTTTTTTAAATTGATTTAAAAAATACTTAAAAAAACAAACAAAATAAAAAATTACATTTTACACTTTGTAAGAACTATCGTGAGGGATTCAATATCGGTGACCCTAACAGTACCCTTAAAAATTTCTTATTCCGAACATTTTTAATCCAAAAGAAGCTAATTGGGCTCATGAGGTCCCTGGTGAGTTATAGCTAGCAAGCATCGACCCAGCTTGTTTCTAGCCCAAAAATAGAGCATATATTTGGGCCGCCAGAAATATGATCCAATCTTTTTAGCTTACACCGTATTGATCAAACTGAACTGCTCAATCCCCTAAAAATTATCCATGGATTCCAACCATCCTTTGTAATTTGCACGGATTAAGATGCAAAAAATTCTCAGATCTCATACCAAAATGATTATATATACAATTTGTATGGAGTAATGCTCCGTACAGTTATGAAATATATAAGTGTTGTACAGTCATTTTAAAAAAGAATAAGGTTTACTATTTAAAAATTATTATTTTTTATATAGGTCTCATATTTATTTATTTTTTTCAAAATAATTATACGACGCTTGCATATTGACGATTGTAACTATTATTTCTCATATTTTAAAGTATTTTATCTTAAAATGTACAAAATCAACAAGCGTAGAAAATGACAGGCTTGAGATGATTAGGAAATATAGGACGTGGGATTCTCATCCACAGGTATGGGAAGCCTCTGGTGCTAGCTAGCAGCAGCTCATGTTGCCTCTCACCCTTTAGTTTTCTTTATCCACATGATTGCCCATTCCCAGCCTCATTTTAGTTACCCAGGCCCCAGCTCCTACATAGCAAAAAAGCTATTCTATCTCCCCCACTCTGCTACCGATCTCCCGACTGTAAAAGATACCATTGATCATGTGAAACTCATCTCCTACTCTGCTCCATTTCACAGACTTATGTCCTTAATTTGTTGTGTCAGAACTCAGTTGAAACTTCTCATCTGTTTTCTTGAGGTTATATATATATATATAGATAGGGTACGTGGGAGAGGATTGCCCTGAGAG
The DNA here is from genome assembly GCA_003123805.1 of Juglans sigillata. Classification (NCBI taxonomy): domain Eukaryota; kingdom Viridiplantae; phylum Streptophyta; class Magnoliopsida; order Fagales; family Juglandaceae; genus Juglans; species Juglans sigillata. The sequence goes on along the minus strand of QEOY01009260.1, from coordinate 423,235 downwards.
AAGCAATCATGTCTGGGTCGTTTAGAATGTGCAGGATGCTGTGTTGCTGTTCAAGCAAGGTATCTGTAAGTTCAGTACTATATAGACTCTGACTTAATAACGCTGCATGATGAGTTGTGTTTTTATTTTTATGTTTTGGTATAAAATTATTGATTGCTGAATTTTTTATGATAATATTGAACCAATCGAGAAAGCACTCTTTGAGAGGCGCATAATTACTACTTTTAATCAGCCACTTGCATGTATGGGATTTGCTGTAATTATTTTATTTTCAAGCAGCTTCAATAAATTACCTGGTCATCAAGTTAATTTGTGTGACTGGGGACGTCGAACTTTGTAGTGTTTGGGCAAAAAAGTCACACTGGTAGCCAATGAAAATATTTGCCTAATGACATCTTAATTACTATATGTTCATTACAAAAAAACTACTTATTTGTGACTAGTTATTTTTTATAAATATAATTATTTTTATTAAAATGAGTCTATTTTTATTATAAATAATCATTGATTTCGTTGCGAATAATCCGTCACAACTAATGTTAGTTCACTCAATTACTACATATATATATATATATATATCAAATTTTACCAAGTGTACAGCTTCTAAAAATATTATATGGTCCAATGGAAACTTTGTTTGGTGCTTTCATCTTTGAGAAAATCATTTTTCTATTCTGTGTTTTGTTGGATTTGAAGTTTTTATAGTTTTTAAGACAAGTTTAAAATGATTTTGAGTGAAGAAAGAAAGATATATATAGACTAGGTCATATAAATAGTTGTTTATCTTGATCTTATATTTTTATTTTTAGTGATTGATGTCTTCTCCAATAGGTCATGTTTTTACTTGATATTGATGCAATATTTTTTACAACATATTTTGTAATTATATTTTAAAATAAATATATTTTTATAAAGTAATATTATTTTTATAAGGTATTTTATATAAATATTAGTCTCCAGATTAGTTTGTTAGTGTTTATAGATAGTATTATAGAGTCATCTGAGTTATTATTTTAAATTTATCCAATTATCATGGATGATTGCCGCATCCAAAAATTAACATTAACAATCAAATTTTATAAGAGAACTGCTATATATATATATGAAGAGATTATATAAAGTAAATTTATAAATTGATGTAATTTTATAGAATCCGTTAGATCTAGTTTATAATAAAAATAATTTTATAATTTGACGTATCATATCAATCCACATCAATTTGTGAGTTTATTTTTATATAATTCCTTTATGTCTAAAGTATTTTCCATTTTACAATCTTTACCCAATTATTTATACAGATAATAATATGAAAACTCATAACCTTACAATTACTATAAATTGTTGTGTTATTTCTATTTTCCTTCTCTTACGCCATTATCAACGTAATCTAATCCTTAAAAAAAAAAGAAAGGGTAATGGTCATTTTTGGATTAAGCAGCTCAGGCTTTTAATTTTTAAACAAAACAGCCAAATTCACCATTTATAGATAGATTCATGCCTGCGGCCTTTCTCTGGCCGGCGACACAATTATCAAGAGAGTAGGCGTCGTGGGATAGTAGTGATCATCATTTCTCCTTGAAAAGTGAGCTTCTCTGATTACAGTCTCTAGCTATAATTCTCTTCCGTAACCCAAAACCAGGCCAGGAGAATCTCCAACAAAGGTCCGTACGTACAGATATATATATTTGATCCTTTTTCCTCTCCATCTGCAACTGCTCACCCTTTATCCGTGCGTGTTTTGACTGTCCGTATACCTCATCTTGGAATTTGATTTCCGATCTGTTTCTCGATTCCCCACTATTAATTTTCAATGTTTTATCTTGATCTTTTCCTTTGGAAAGTTATGGCCGGGCTCATCTTTTTAATTCTCTTTCGACATTTATTTCCAAGACTCCATTGTTATTCCTCCAAAAGGAAAAGGAGATGAAAAGAAATGCGATCCTGCTGATGTTTTTTTAGCTGAATTCTTCTTGTAAATCTCATGAACTTTCTGAAGTCTATGGATCGTTGACTCGTTGGTTCGAGCGCGAGCCTTTATCGAAGATATATGTTCAGACGAATTAATTAAGAACGGGATGTTTTCCTTTTGCCCGATTTATTGTAGATATTCTCAGTATCGTAGCTTCTCATGAACCGATCTGTTCGAGAAATAAACCCAAAGCATGTCCCTTTTGATGATGACGACTAACCGAGCTTTGTTTGGATTCAGTGGTTTGATTTTTGGTTTAAAGAAATGTTAAACAGTTTTCAATTCTCTTAATGGATAAATAACATATTAATTTATGGAATTGGCAGAGGGAAGACATGTCTACGGAGTCGTACGAGGAGGCCATTGCAGGACTCGCGAAGCTTCTCAGGTACTACCTCGTCCAGACAATCAGAGTACTCTTGTTTTTTTTTTCCTTCTTGTCTGTAAATGGACAATGATTCGCTGTTCTCGATTGTCATTTTCTGTTCGGTTCCATCGGGTTGCAAGCATGGGTCCCACTTAACTGTACTCTAATCCGACGGAGGTAAAAACTCTTTTTGATTACAGTGCGAAAGCTGACCTTGGAGACATCGCCGCTGCAAAGATCAAGCAGATAACGGCAGAGTTGGAGACGGCCGGTTCGAATCAGTTTGATCCGGTCGAGAGGATCAAAACCGGCTTCGTCCACTTTAAGAAAGAAAAACTTGAGTACGCACATTCTTCTAAATTATCCTCGATCGATTTTGTCTTAGATTTTCATTTTTCTTCTTGTTAAATTAAAAATAAATTATTTTTTTAATTATAAATCTCATATTTTTTTAAAGAGAGCTCGCCAACTCTTAAAACTGTATAATACATTATTCTAAATTAAATACAAATTTTGTTTTAATAACATAATTATTAGATTAAATTGATTTTTCTAATAACATAGTGACTAAATTAAATTGGTAATTATTTTCAGTCACATTATTTATGTGACGTATTATAATTGGTTTTATATGTCAGTCATTTAAATTATAAATAACCACTAAAAATATGCAACCTTAATAAGTGTAAGATGACGAAATACAAAAACATTATTCTAAAACTTAGCATTAATGCCGATTCAATGGCACCGAGTGATGGTGTCATTGCTTATTGTCAACTTGATTTTTATTGTTCTTCATCAAGATATTTACGTAGTCCAAAGAGCGCGCATGATTCCCTATAATACATTAAAATGCCAAAAGTTTAATTGATATGGACGTTTCACAGATTTTTGGAGATGAAAAAGCTCGAAAGATTCTAGAAATTTAAATTGGCTTTGCAAAGTTAATGTAAATTGAAGATGATCCTGTAAACTGAATGATGTTCAATGCATGCCCTTTTTTAGGAAGAATCCTGCGTTGTACGGTGAACTTGCCAAAGGCCAGAGTCNTAGGAAATAACAACAAGAGTTCCTTGTACAGAACTCAACAACAGGCCAAGATTTGATATTACAGCAAACGAAAAACTAAACCAACAAGATTCAAGAATAACCAACTCAGAACAGAAGCTAAAATAGCAAAAGAAATACAGAAAATATAAAGAACAATATTTGCAAGAAATAAGAGCGTAAAGAATCAACACAAGAGATTTACGTGGTTCGACCCTAATGGTCTACGTCCACGGCAGGAATGGCCTCAGAGCTTTATTAATAATCAGTCCACCACAGAGAAGTCTCAGTAACAATACATATTCACACAACCTTTCATCTCACCCCAAGAAATCGCACAGATTTCTTTCACCAGTGAAACCCTAAGACATGAAAACAGTATAACCCTCTCTGCTCACTCTCTCGAAGCCTCTCTATCGAAGCCTCTCTCAAACTCAGAATAAAATGACAACGCCCCCTTTGGGTTCCAGAAGGATAGCTATGAGNTGAAAGTATTACATCAATCTGTATTTTAATAATTTCCTCTCGAAGCTTTGGTATATATCTAATGTCACATACATGCATGCATTTGGCTAACATAGATATATATACTTGTTTTAATGGATATGCAGTTTTTGGTATTTGCATGCTCAGACTCTCGCGTTTGTCCCTCCCACGTCCTGAATTTCCAACCGGGAGAGGCCTTTGTGGTTCGCAACATAGCTAACATGGTCCCGCCCTTTGACAAGGTTATTTCTCCTTTTATCAAAACCCTCACCGATCTCTAAGCTTTTGTTCACACTTCATCAAGAAATTCTTGTCCTTGTGGCGTCCTTTAAGGTTGCGTTTGGATATTGAAGTGAGTTGAGTTGAGTTGAGTTGATAAAATATTGTTAGAATATTATTTATTATTATTATTATTATTATTTTAAGATTTGAAAAAATTAAATTATTTATTATATTTTGTATTGAAATTTAAAAAAATTGTAACGATGAGTTGAGATGATTTTTAGTTCCAAACGAATCCTTAATTCATCTACTTGACATTCGATGGGTTTGAAATTTCAAAAGTTGACTCTGTAGTGGTTTAAATGCTGTCAGACTTGTCGAAAGAGGCTCCTCCTACCCAATCAATTCAAAAGTTGACTCTAGTGGTTTAAAAACTTTCTCCATTTTGTTTTTTGATTCATTTTTGACACTTTTATTTGTTTAATTTCATATTTGTTATGTTGACTGGCTCTGCATGACGTTGCTGCAGAATAAATACTCAGGCGCAGGGGCAGCCATTGAATATGCAGTGTTGCATCTGAAGGTTTGAATACATGCATAGCTAGCTAGCTTAGCTTAGCTTAGCTTAGCTAGCCACTCTTTCCCTGTTTAATCTTCAATTTATTCTCACGCTTCACCTTCTGTGTTTCGTGGGAGTTGTTCTTTTGGCAAAGGGAGACTATTCTTATGGTGGGGTATGCAACGTGATGTGGCCTAGACATCGAGCGTTCCCCACACCCTCTCCATTATCCCATATGCATTGATGCCAATTGACAACAACCCACCCACCAAAGCTCCCCAATAGATGCTTTGCTATCTAATATGTCTACAATTTTCAACTCCAAAGCGTCATGAGTCATAACCTTGAAATTCGTAGCCATCTTTTCATTTCCTTTTGGGTAGATATTTGTAGAATGGAGGATAAGAGTTATGTTACATATAAATATGTTTTGGATATTTTTTATATATATTATTAATGTGATTGGTTAAAACAGTTATTTTATATTAAAAAAAATGATACAGTCAATCATATTAATAGAGTGTGCAAAGAGTATATAAAAGTGACTGCACATAAAATTTTTGATTTCTCTTAGACCAATTCACCTAGTTTTACCCTCTTTGTACTAGAAATTGGGAATAGGACTTGAAGTGTATAGTATCAATGCAATTTGTGTAAAGTATAGAATATTTTGGTCATATAAACTCTATGTTAACAAGTAAATGACCAAAATACTTCATGCTTTACGGTTTACACTAAATAAATATTATCCATTTCATTTGAAATAGAGATGAAATATCCTAGAAAATCGGGAGTTCGACCATTAAAGACATGGAAAAACATTAAGCACCACTTATTGGGAATTGGAAGTAAGGATGATAGCCAATGGCCAGTGAGAGACACAAGAGATGGATCTCATCTCATATACTTGCATAGTTGTATAAATATGCCTCTAACTCCTCTAAATAATGAAATATAAGACATCGAACTTGTTTATGTTGTTGGTTGGGTCATTTACTGCCTTCTAGATCGATGAAAAGTAATGCCATAAAAGTGAGAAGGCATAATATATAGTTTGTCCAAAAAGAAAAAGTACAAAGAGCATGCTACCTCCCTTCCCCTTTATTCTGATACTGAGACTAAGAAAACAAAGGCATTTCAGGTGGAAATTATTGTGGTCATGGGACACAGTTGCTGTGGTGGTATAAAGGGGCTCATGTCTATACCGGACGATGGGACCACTGCGAGGTACGCAAAAGTATTCTTATATGATCATGATGTAATTATATTAAGAGCTCTTTGCCTGATTTTTCTAGGATGTGTGATCAGAAATTATACAAGAAAGTTTTTTTTTTTTGATTGCATTGAAATTAAAATTAACAATACATTAAAAGGGGAGGGATTTCCAGAGCAAAAGTCTGGTTACAACGTATGCATATGTTATGGTGTGTGTGGTACATGTATGAAATCACCACCACTTGTCTTAAAATGAGGTAAGTGTAGAATTAGAGTTTGAACTCAGATATCATGTTAAATCATCATTTGTCCCAAAATCATAATTGTATAATATTCTTAACAACGTGGGCTATAGGGTTCAGAAGACAACAACAACATGGATTTAGGCTGCGTTTGGGTGCTGATGTGATTTTAAATGATCTGAGTTGATATGTAAATAGTAATATTTTGTTTGTCTCATTGAAATGTATTTGAATGTATAAATTAAGTTGAGATATATTTAATTCTTTTTATGAGAAGTCAAAGACTTGACCTCCCATGTGATGTTATTTCAGCTGTTTTAATAATATAATAAATTAGTAGTGCATGTCAACCTAATCACTCGCCTATCCAGCTGAATAATAACTAGTAATGGGAAGTATTTCTATGAAGATCAGACGGTACAGGAATATTATATTCCAGTGATGGCATATACTCATAGGCATCCGAAGAATCATGTGATAAAGAAAAATTGAAGGGAGCTATCAAAATTAAATAACCTTTGGCATATACGCCAACATGCCATTATTGCGCCTCTATGCCCAACTAGTAATTTCCACAATCGTTCATGTCTTTCCATGTCAACATTATTTCTGTGTATTGAACTTGCAGTGAATTTATCGAGCATTGGGTCAAAATCTGCTCCCCCGCAAAGACCAAGGTTAAGACAGAATACAGTGAGTTAAGTTTCCATGAGCAGTGCACCAATTGTGAGAAGGTAAATGCCCATCATGTATATGTTATAAATGGCACATATATGACTAAAATTATAAGGGAAGAGCAGTCCAAAAGTTAAGTTGGGTGAGCCTAATGCATGCAGGAAGCTGTGAATGTATCACTGGGAAACTTATTGACATATCCGTTTGTGAGAGAAGGTGTGGTGAATAAAACTCTGGCTCTCAAGGGCGCACACTACGACTTTGTCAAAGGAGCTTTTCAACTCTGGGATCTTCACTTCAAAATTATACCCACCCTGCATGCATGATCGATCATCTGGTCATGTCTTGTTTATCTTCATCTCCTTATTTAGCCCTAAAGAGCATTCTATACAGATAAATGCTGTACGTATTCTTGATCATCCTATATTTAGTCATCCTCAATCACATTTTGATTACCATGCGTCGTATTTTAAGTGGTTGATATTTAAATGGTTGATATATGAAATCACTTAAAATATTGTGACACGTAAATAAATGTGATTAAGGATGATGAAATTTAGAATGAAAAGTAGCCTTGCTCTTCTGTATAATGTTAATTAGAACTGCAAAATAACACATTAAGTGAAGTGTTAAGTTTACATAAAATGTAATACATTTGTGGGCAAGTCAATAATCACTTGGAAAACACCTATAAACACTAGTAAAGGAGTGCAATGATTGTTCTTTTGTCAATAGGCCGTGTTTCATAGGACACTTCAACCCATGTCTCCTTACCTTTCAACATTCTAATGTATTGTTAAAAACTCTTCACAATAAATGTTGTTGTAGCCCTTCTATCTTTAGCCCAGTGGTGGCAATCTCCATTCCTAATCAAACAACCACTTGTTTCAAAAGTTGAGTTGACCAAAAGACAATAGATTTTATCATTTATCTTCAGTATAAGAAAATTGCTTATTTGTGCCTTATTATTTTCTATGAAAATGACTATTTTCTGTCAAAAGTAGTATATTTTCGTCACAAATAGTCATTATCGTCATAAATAATCAGTTACAAATATTTATTTTTCTTCTAGTGATTATATGATAACATTTATCCTCAAGTGTAGACCAAATCTTTCATGTATAATATTTAATTAAATGAATGTGAAGTATAGAGTCGCAATTTAAACTTAAAGTCTATGTTCGGATACTTTATTAAATTATCACTTATATAAAAAATTTAAATAAAAATATTAATTTAATTATTTAAATTATATCTTGATACTTCTCACTTATGGACTAAATTTTTCTTGATAAGTTGGCTAAATACGTAGGATATTTTAATTAAATAATTTGGAGTGTAGAGTCAACATGAAATATTTTAATTATCTAATACTCCCTCTCACCCCTCAATCCTTTTCTCGAACCCATGGGCTTATTTGTGTTGTAGGGTGTCTCTCCCCCAATGGTTATTTTATTGAGCTCATAGGTTTATCTTTCTCGGTGTGTCTACCACTTTCTAGGCTTATCATTTTTTATTTATGCTACCAAGAAGCCTTTTTATTTTGCACATCCGGTGACATGGCATTATTTTATTTAAAAAAAAAACAACAAAGAACAAGAATAGTGCACAACTTATGATCTTCAAGGGATCAGATTCCTCCAAGAATGAATCTTACTACCTTTTCTCAATGCCTTTTACAAAGAAAGCTCCAATATTTATAGACAATAGAGATCGTTATTCTAGTTACAGATGGGAAGGGTATTCTTGTAATTTATCCTAAGTAAGTAAGGGTACATACGTAAACTCCTGCATTTAATGAGTCACATGCCCTTCAGCTGCTTACTAACCCTCAGCTCCTTCATCAATCCATTGAATTCCCCCTTACGTGTCTATACTATTCTTCTACTGCACTGCCCCCATGCCACTGTAATGCTCCTAACAAATTTTTCCACCATCAAAAGACCTTGCCCACAAGGTTAGAGTAATGAACTCTCAACTGGTCCACAGGAACCCAAGATGAGTTTTCCTCAAGAGCCCCATGCCATTTAACCAACAATTCAATCAATCGGTTGTTGTTAAGGGCATACATTCTTCTCTGTAATATATAGTCTATGGCTCAGTCCTCAACCCCCCATGAGAATCAAGTAATGGCAATGTGGATGAAATATTATCTGTTGGTCCAATATGTTTTTTCAATCTGGAGACATGGAAAACTGGATGTACAGATGAATTTTGTGGCAATTTGATGCCACTTCTCCAATGCGTTCCAGCACTTTGAAAGGGCCACAGTACCTTGTTGCTAATTTATGATTAGCAACTTGACCCAAACTCTACTGTTTATACTTTTGCAACTTCAAATACACCAAATCCCCAATTTGAAATTGCCTCTGTGTGTGATGTCTACATGTTGCTGCTTATTGTTAGATTGAGCAGCTAGGAGGTTCTTCTTCAACAACACTAAAATTTCTTCCCTTGACTTCAACTCATAAACCACTGCCTTATTTTGTGTTGTGCCTCCTACTTATTGCAGCAATATAGGAGTGGAACACGATACAAAGCCTCAAATGGTGTAATTCTGGTTGACGAGTGGACTGATGTGTTATACCACCATTCTGCCCAAGGAAGCTAATGAATCAACTACTTGGGTCTCTCATAAACAAAGCACCTAAGATATTGCTGCACTCATTTGTTAACTATTTTAGCCTGCCCATCTGACCGAGTATGATAGGCAAAGATGAAATGCTAGTGTCATGTAATATAAATAGCTTCCTCCAAAAAGTACTCATGAAAGCCACATCTATTTGTTATAATAGTTGCTGGCATACCATGCAACTTGAAGATCTGAGAAATAAAAAGCTTAGCCACTGAAATTGCACTATAAAGATGAGATAAGGGTAGAAAATGAGCATATTTTGTAAATATATCAACCACAACAAAAATGACAAAATCCTTTATAAACAGGAAGAATATCAATAAAATCCATGAAGATATCACTCCATGATCTAGTGGGAATTGACAATGGTTGTAACAAGCTAGCTAGTTGCAAATTCTCTATCTTGCACTTTTGACAAACTGCACATTCTTTAATATATTTCTTGCTTTGGCTCTATGCAAAGATTTTTTATACCCTAAATGTCCCCCAAAAGCACTGCTGTGTAGGAACAACAACACTTGTTTCTTCAAAGGAGATAGAATTGACATAAATTATCTTCATTTCTTAAACAGTAGGCCATTTTTTACTACAAAAGTTTGATTGGTAGCAGACCCTTGTTGCAACTTACTGCAAATCTCATAAACATCTTCATTATACAAATAAGAAGCCTTCAATTGTTCTGACCACATTGGATCCAAAACTGTGATAGCAAACAAACATGTTTCTTCCTCTATAGCATCATCTCTTCTTGAAAGAGCATTTGAAACAACATTCTCTTTGCCTTTCTTATATTAAATGGTAAAATCATACCTAAGCAACTTGCTTATCCATTTCTATTGTGATGGGGACCCTATCTTATGCTTCAACAAAAAATTTAAACTATGTTGGTGAGTTTTAATAACAAAAGTAGTCCCCAAAATGTAAGGCCTCCACTTCTTGATTGCCAACACCAATGCCAACAGTTATTCTCATATGTAGATAAATCCAATGCCTTGACTTTCAATTCTTGACTAAGGTATACCAAAGGCCTTCCATCCTGGATTAACATAGTCCTAATACCCCTTCTTGATGCATCACACTCGATAAAAAGGGCCTAGAGATATTAGGCAAGACCCCCAAACAAATGCATCCTTTTTAGTGCCTCAAAAGCCTGTGAAACTTCAGACCCCCAAACAAATGCATCCTTCTTCAATATTCAATGAGTGGGACAATAATAAACCCATAGCTTCTCATAAATTTCCTATAATATCCAATTAGTCCAAGGAATCTCCCTAGAGACTTAATGGACCTTGGTAAAGGCCATTCAGTCATAGCTTCAATCTTGGATGGATTTACTATTACCCCTCTAGCAGAGGTGTAGAGAATGTTTGTAAATAATTTCTATCTCATCTCATCCCATCCCATCTCATCTCATTTCATCCCATTTAATTTCTTATCCAAACATCATTCAAACACAAACACATTCACACTAATCATTATAACATTTTCAAACTAATCATTACAACTTTTCCAAACTACCAAACAAAAAATCCAAAAAATCCAACTAACCAAACAGGTGGGTTAGTAACTTTTTCTCTCTCTTTTCCAAAAATCCAATAAATACTTAATTCAAACTATCTCACTACTATTCACAAATCATCTTACTACTATTCACAAAATTCTTATCTCATTTCATTCCCCAAGCATCCCCGAAGTGCCCAAGATAGTCATTCTCTTGACATCCAAACTTACACTTACTTCTTTTAGCAAACAATGTGTCTTTTAGCAAGAAAGTGTTGTAAATGTTCCTCCTTGCTCTTGCTATATATCAACATGTCATTAAAGAAAACTATAAGACATTTTCTTAAGAAGGGTTGAAATACCTCATTCACCAAGGCCTGAAAAGTGACAGGAGCATTAGTTAAGCCGAAAGGCATAACCAAAAACTCATAGTTGCCATGGTGTGTTCTGAATGCAGTATTCTCAATATTAGCTTTCCTTACACGAATATGATGATATCCAGATCTTTGGTCTAGCTTGGAAAAAATTGTTGCTCCACACAACTCATCCAACAACTCATCAATAACTGGAATGGAAAACTTATTCTTCACTTTTTCCCTATTAAGTGCCCTATAATCAATGCACATACACCATGATCCATCAGCTTTCCTCACTAAGAGTACATTTGAGTAAAATGGAGATTGACTACTTCTAATCACTCATGCATCTAACAATTCCTTCACTATTTTCTCAATCTCAGATTTTTTGAAAAAATGATATCTGTATGGTCTCACAGATACTGGCAATGTACCCTCTTTGATATTGATTTTGTGATCTTTATTCCTCTTGGGTGGTAACCCTTTAGATCCCTCAAAGACCCCATTGTATTTAACCAGCACATCCTCTATATTCGAATCAATCTTTACCATACCTTAGCTTGCTCCTGCTTTAGAATCTATAACAACATCCCCTTTCTCTCAATGGTAGTCAACTGGCATCTTTGCACATCCTCCACCAATTTAGACTTATTGGGATTCATACCCTTTATAGTCACATATTTCTTGTTATGCTCAAAAGTTATAGTGAGGCCATTAAAGTCCTGTAAAACAGGACCTAAAGTCCTTAACCATTACATTCCTACCACTGCATCACACCCTCCTAGTGGCAGTAAAACAAAATCAGTGATAAACTGATTACCTTGAATCTAAAACTGAGAATTCTCAATCATTCCTTCACTGCTTATTCTCTCTTAGTTTGACACTCTAAATTCACTATGCTCTTTAGAATTTACTGCAAATCCCACTCTTCCAACTACCATGGGATCAAGAAAATTATATGTACTGTCTGTGTCCACAAGAATCACTTCTGAATAGTTTTGAACCCTACCATTAATCCTCATGGTTCTAGGGATTAAAGAACCTCCATTGGTATGTAGTGATATCTTAGGAATTTCACTCTCCCTAGTCACAACTGCAGTTTTGTCAATCTCTTATACTAGTTCACAATCGTCAACATCATCTCCCTGAAACAACTCCATAAGAAAGATTCTAGCTTTCTTGCACTTGTGGCTTAAATTCCATTTCTCATTATTGAAATAAATGACTCTATGCTACCTTTTCACAAACAGAATGCGAGCACTCGGCATGACACTACAGCAAGCAATGGAGGACAATTACAGAGCCATCATGATTTACATCAGCAGAGCACCACACAACAAAGCACTACACAATTGAATACAAGTTATAGAAACTAACAGCAGAGGAATTTGTTACTGGTCCCTACAGTGCTTTTATAACCAACTCAATTGTTTTTTATTCTTTTACATCATGTATAAATATCGTCTGCTATAGACAAAATTCATTAATGAAAACAGAGAGTTTCCAGCCTGTATTTTTTCTTTCCAACATGGTATCAGAGAGCCTTCAGACCATAGTCTTCTTTTTCTGATCCATGGCCTCTTCTTCCGGGCCTCCTCCTCGTCCTCCTTCTTCTCCTCCTCCCCTCCCATCTTATCCTCCTTCTCACACATCATCTCCACCAAACTTACCAATGATAATTACCTTCTATGAAAGGTACAAATTTTGGTTTATCTCAGAGAACTAGACCTCTTTGGTTATGTCGATGGGTCTCTTTCCCCACCCCTAGAAACCATTAATGAATCCTCCACTACCATACCCAAAGCCAACCTTTCTTTTCTTCATTGGAGGCGCAAGGACCAACTTGTTCTTAGTGTTCTATTTTCCTCTCTATTTGACTCTATTATTGGTCACGTTCTATCCTTTACTTCTGCCCGAGCTCTCTAGGTTCTTTTGGCTTCAATGTATGCCTTCCACTCCCAAGCAAAAGAGTTTCAACTGCGTTTTCAACTCATTAATCTTTCTAGAGGTGACTAATCGATTTCTAAATATTTTGGGAAGGTCAGTCTTCTTGCTGATTCTCTCACAACCACTAGAACTCATCTTCCAGACAAAGAGATTGTTACATACTTGCTAAATGGCCTTGGACAATCTTATGAATCTTTTATCACTTCGGTAACAACTAGAACAGAGCCTCTCTCATCACATGAGCTGTACCAACTTTTGCTCATACATGTGGCACGAGCATCCCACCTAACTAGGAATACAATATCCTCTGTTGGACCCACTGTCAAGTTCAGTGCCTCAAGCAGGCGTGACCAACATGGCCAAGGCTTCCCTCATGGTGGACGCCAAGGTCGAGGGAGAGGTCGATTCAATTCCAACCTTTGGGGTGGAAGAACCAACTCCTTCAATAACTCTGCAAATCCTGCACCTCAGTATACTGCCCAGCACCCTACATGTTAGGTTTGCAATAAATCTGGCTACGTTGCTCTTCAATGCCGATACATGTTTGATCACTCCTATCAACTTGATACTCCAAGATCCTTTTCTGCTAACTACACTGCCCCTGCATCCTTTTCTGATTCATCCTGGTATCTGGACTTGGCAGCTACGCATCATATAAGTAATGACTTGAATAACTTGAATATTTCTTCTAAACGGTATAGTGGTGGTAATACAATACGGGTTGGAGATGGCAGTGGTCTTCCCATTCAACATTTTGGTGACTCTTCTTTCAAACCCATGCCTTCTTCTTCTTCTTCTTCTTCTTCGTTCTCACTTCATCATTTGTTACATGTTCCCTCTATCACTAAGAATTTAGTCTCTGTTCTTCAATTTTGTATTGATAATTCATGCTACTTTGAGCTTCACTCCTCTCACTTTTTTGTGAAGGAAAAACACACGGGGACTCTCCTCCTCACTGGGCCAACGCATAATGGTCTCTATGTCTTTCCTTTCACTGCCTCCTTATCTCCATCCACTCATCTTGGCGAAAGAACCACTGTGGAACAATGGCATTGCAGGCTGGGGCATCCCTCTATAGCACTGGTTTCACGTGTTATGCACACAAGATGCCTGCCTTTTTCTTCCAGCACTACAAATTTTAAATGCCCTGAATGTCCTCTTCTAAAAGTCATCAGTCGCCCTTTTGTAATAGTCAGACCAAATATTCCAGGCCCTTAGAACTCATTTGTGCTGACTTATGGGGCTCGGCCCCTTATGTTTCACGACTTGGTTTTAAATACTATCTTTCTTTTGTTGATCATTATACACGGTATACATGGTTCTTCCCACTCAAATTAAAATCAAATGTTACACAAATTTTCAATACCTTTTTGCCTTATCTTGAAAGATTATTCAACTCCAAACTTCTAATTTTACAAATAGATGGTGGAGGTGAATTTAAACCATTAACTCCAATTTGTCAAAAATTAGGCATCACTCATCGGCTCTCATGCCTTCACATGCAACAACAAAATGGCCTCATTGGAAGAAAACATTGGCATATAGTTGAAACCGGGCTTGCTTTATTGGCCCATTCCTCTCTACCCTTCTCCTATTGGGCTGATGCTTTTGAAACTGCAATTTACTTGATTAATCTTCTCTCCTCACCCACTCTTAAAAATAAATCACCACATTCTTTAGTTTATAATTCTGAACCAGATTATAAAATTTTGAAAGTGTTTGGATGTGAATGTTGGCCCAATCTCAGCCTATCTTTCAAATAAATTAAATTTTTCGTTCTGTTCCATGTCTTTTTCTAGGTTACAGTGCTTCACATAAAGGCTATAAATGCCTTGACTTAGTCACAAACCGTTTATACATCTCTCGGGATGTTAGTTTTAATGAGGCTTCATTTCCACTTACAAAATCTTGGCCCATTCATCCATCTCCTCCAGCCCAGTTAAAAATCGTGCTCTGCCTTTACGCTGTCCATTTGTCCTTGGGCCCGGTCCAAGCCCAAACCCACACAACTCTATTTCTTCATCGTCTACCATGAGCCCTTCCACATCATCTATTCTGCCGACACCGAATTCTTCACCACTATCCTCTGCTCCTATCCTTCGTTCTCCTCCAGTAATTCTACAGCCACCTCGGTCTCCTATCATTACACATGCCCAGACAAATTCATCTAGACCCAGGTAGTTCATGGATGGAACTGTTCCCTACTCCATCCGATTTTGTCTCACCACGGCTTTGACTGTCACAGATGAACCTTCTAGTTATTCAGCCGCTTCATAATTTTCAGAATGGAGAGAGGTTATGGCCAAGGAATATGCTGCACTTCAACAAAACTGCACCTAGTCCCTTGTACCTCCCACACTCGTAGCTAACATTCTTGGATGCATATGGGTGTTTCGCACCAAAGGAAACGCTGATGACTCTTTTCAACGAAGGAAAGCTTGTCTTATGGCTAAAGGGTATCATCAACAACATGGCTTAGACTACAATGAGACTTTTTCCCCAGTGGTGAAGCCTTCCAGAATAAGGCTTATTTTATCCATTACTGTCACTTGATCATGATCCTTGTGCTAACTTGATATTGAAAATGCATTTTTGCATGGTTTATTAGCTGATGACATGTCATGCAGCAACCTCAGGGATTTGTAGATCAACTACATCCCATATATGTGTGCAAATTGTACAAGGCTTTATACGGTTTAAATCAAGCACCCTGTGCTTGGTTTTTCCAACTTAGCTCATGGTTACTTTCATATGGTTTTACAGCTTCAAAGGCAGATCCTTCTTTGTTCATCTTGCAACATTCTGATGTTACTCTCTATCTTTTAGTGTACGTGGATGAAATAGTTGTCATAGGCTCAAACTCCTCAGCCATTGATCTCCTCCTTCGTGACTTAGGCTCTGTTTTTCCATTAAAAGACTTGGGCCAGCTTTCTTTTTTTCTTGGACTGGAAGTCGACTACACAGCCGCAGGCCTTTTGCTCACTCAACGAAAATACATCAAGAGCTTGCTTCTTGAAGTCAAATGATCAATGCAAAACCAATCTCCTCTCCAATGGCAACATCTCTCAAGTTATCCAAATTTGACTCTCCAGATTTTGATGACCCAACTCTATACATAAGCGTAGTTGGTGGTTTGCAGTATCTCTCTCTCTAGGCCAGACATCTCCTTTGCACTGAATAAAATCTGCCAATTCATGCACTCTCCAAAAACTTCTCACTGGAGTGCTGTTAAATGAGTCCTCAGGTACCTCAAAGCCACAATCATCTATGGCTTACTCTTTAAAAGACAGTCCACTTTCACACTTCAGTCAAACTTGGACTCTAATTGGGGAGGATGTCCAGACGATCGACGGTCAACTGGAGGATTCTGCATCTACCTCGGAAATCATCTCATCTCTTGGAGCTCGAAGAAACAACAAACTGTTGCACGATCAACTACAGAAGTCGAGTACAAATCACTCGCATCATCAGCTGCCAAGACCATATGGCTTCAAACAGTTCTTAGAGAACTTGGTATTTCTCTTTCTAAGGATCCAATCTTGTGGTGTGACACATTTGAGCCACATATCTGTCTGTCAACCCGATCTATGACTCCAAAACAAAACATATGGACATCGATTATCACTTTGTGAGGGATAGAGTTGCTACCTGTGCACTACAAGTTCAATTTTGTAGCTCCAAAGAACAAATTGTAGATTTTCGAACAAAGCCACTAGTTGCAGAGAAATTTACATTTTTTAAAGCGAATCACAACCTGGTAGATATCCCCTTGAACTTGAGGGGGCCTATTGAAATAAATGACTCTATGCCACCTTTTCACAAAGAGAATGCGAGCACTCGGCATGACACTACAGCAAGCAATGGAGGACAATTACAAAGCCATCGTGATTTACATCAACAGAGCACTACACAGCAGAGTACAAGTTCTAGAAACTAACAGTAGAGGAATTTGTTACTGGTCCCTATGGTGCTTTTGTAACCAACTCAATTGTTTTTTATTCTTTTACATCATGTATAAATATCGTCTGCTATAGACAAAATTTATTAATGAAAACAGAGAGTTTCCAGCACATATTTCTTCTTTCCAACACTCATCACAAAAATAACACAAGCCTTTCTCACTTTTCTCCTTCATCTCAATTGGATTACTTTTTGCACAGGAAGAGAAGCCTTGAAGTTATTACTTTTTCTACCAAAAGAACCCATATTCTTCAAAGAATTATTTGCTGTTAAATTCCCCCCCCCCCTCCACTGGGATTGACACATAAGGAGCTTGCTAACCCCTGCCTTGCTACCACCCCAAGTGCTAAAGATGCACTCCTCTTGGATTTTAGCCAATTGAAAAGGAGAATTGGCATTCTGAGGTGTAACATCCTCACTGGCAGCCTGATCTCGTCTTTCAATCCCCTCAAAAACTAACTTAATTTGTAATTCTCGGATAACCCTTTCAATCTATTGGAGATCACTTCAAACTGAGTCTTATAGGCTATTACTATAGAATTATGTTTCAATCTTGTTAGTGCTTCTATGGAATCATCATAAGAGAACTCCCAAACCTCATTTGTAAAGCTTCTACAAAAGAACTCTTGGTACTAAAATTTCAGTTTTCTTAGCATCTTGGAACCATATCAATGCATTTCCCTCCATATAGAATGAGGACATCAAGATCTTTTGCTCATCTGGTATGGGGTGTAAGGCAAAATAGTGATTTGCCTTATAAATCCACCCAGTTGGAGTTTTTCCATTGAATCTTGGAAAATCTAACTTGATAGAATGAAATTTCATACCTGTCGACACCCCATAATGCTCAGAATTAAACCATTCTTCATGCCTACCATTGCCATTCTGAAAGCCAATGCTTTCCCCATTTACAACATCTAGTTGTACATCCATCTTTCAATTTAGCATGTTCAACGCTCCATGATGATCTTCAACTCTGTTTCCTGGCTGTTTTTGGTGTTGGCTTAATCCCAAAGCCACTTTTTCCAACTCCTTGAAATGAGTCCCTTCAGCCATTATCCCTGAGAATGAAAAAAAGTTTTCCCAAAATTTCAAATGCTTTGATGCCAATTGTAACAAAGAACAAGAATAATGCACAACTTATGAACTTCAAAAGATCAAATTCCTCCAAGAATGAATCTTATTAACTTTTCTTAATGCCTTTTACAAAGAAAGCTCCAGTATTTATACACAATGGATATCGTTATTCTAGTTATAGAGAGAAAGAGTATTCTTGTAATGTACCTAAAGTAGTAAGGCTACATACGTAAAATCCTACATTACATACATAAAATCCTACATTTAATGAGTCGCATGCCGTCTAGCTACTTACAAACCCTCAGCTCATTCATCAATCCATTGAACTCCTGTTTACACATCTCTACCACTCTTCTACTGCATTGCCCCATGCCACTACCCCTGTAATGCTTCTAATATTCATAGACAAAGGAAGGTAGAAAGTTCACAAACGCGTACATGAAGGTCATTAGTCTTCCTATTCACCGGCACTACAGAATTGGGTCATAGCATTCCCGGTTGGCATAGGGAGGAAATCACAGCTCACCCTTCTCTCCCTATCTCCCCCTGATCTTTGTATTGCCGGATGGGATATTCAAGTCTAGATTTCATTATGAGGAAGGAACCCTAGTGGTGTTAAGTGGGAATGCTTCTAAATATTTATGGAAAAAGGCTATTGATGTCGGAGACTATTAGTGGGAAAAAGGGTATTGATGTTGGATGATATTACCCAAGTATCCCTGTATAATAACACAAAGATCTACCAATTCACTCAACAAATTTGATAGTCGTCAATCATCTAATTATTTAATAACCAAGCAATAACATAAAATAAATAAATTGCATAATACCAATCTTGGCAACGAAGAGAAACTCTTTAAAGAACTCTTTAAAGGTAAAACCCTATGAGATAACCAAACCCAGAAAAGTTAATTTTATTATTTGAAAATCAAGTACAAGTAAGTCTCAATTACAAAACTTTTATCAATTGGCTCTCTTACTTGACACGACAAACAACTCGTTTGTCTTTACCATAGTAGTAGCCAAAACGTCTGACGATCTTCAAACATTGGTTTCCTCTTGGAACTCCAATGGCTAAAACATGATCACTCTATCTCCAACATGGAGCCCAATCACACTCTTTGAGAGAAACAATATGAAAATCAATACTGAAAAATGCTCTAAAAAATCTCAAGAACTAAATATATGCAGATCCTAATTAATAGGATAACTTAAATATCTTTTCTGGAAGCAATTTCCAAGTCCCAGTGAAATTCTGCTAACGGATTCTGCTAATAGTTTACTGACGCGTGGAACTTATCTTCTCAGTAGTTGCAATTTCACATTCAAACTCTTCTCTAGATAAGATCAATTTTTTGGCACTCAACTTCTACTGTTTTGACTTATTTAAAACACTTACTAACAACGTCGAGATAAAATGAAAACAAACTTTAGATAAGCTCAAAGTATTTTACATTCATCTAAAATACAAATTCCAACTTAAGATGATGTATATTATTTTAGTCACTTAGTTTTAGCCAAACTTTTACAATTTATATTTTCAATCTCCCCCTTTGGCGAATTGGTGAAAAAATCAAACTTTGATGAATGTACCTTTGATCCTGGCAAACACAACTAGGGAAACAGAACCCAAGTAGAAATTCCAAGCAAACAATTTTGAACTCACAAATAATGACATAGAACAGTGACTAAGATTAATACCATCAAATTCACAAGTTTAAAAATCTAATTCAAAGTCTAAGTATGTTCTAGTCCTACATCAAAATTTGTCCAGCAAAAATAACCTTAAATGAAATCACCACAGATTAAAAGTTTCTAAGGTAATTTTTGCAAACTAGCTCAAAATTAAAATTTAGTTCTCCACCTCAATATGAAATTATCTTAAACAGAACAACCAAATGATATTCAGCTCTCCATCAGCAGCAAATTCATTCAACTCTCCCTCAGTAAATGCATTCCTGACTACCCTTTTTTATCACCAATCTGCCAAGTCTCAAACTTTGTCATCATAATTAGACCCATTCCGACTACCATGTAGGAATATGAGAATAAAACTCTTGAGAAGAACCACCCACAACCATGAAGAACCTAAACTCTACAATGCAATGGGAGTAAAATGATAAACGATCATGAATGCATGTAAAGAAATTGATAGAATGCCTAAAACTTTTAGTTGAGACAAAAGATCAAACACATGGTGGGAAACTCTTGTAAACCGAATTGTACAATGCACTAACCTAACAAAAATCCTTCCTAAATATATGAATGTATGACCAAATCACAACAGGCATGAAACACAGCCCAAACAAAAAAATTCAAACTTCAAATCACACCAAAAACCACTAATCCCAAATGGGTGTGCGTCGTGCCCTAGAACTAGAAAGGAGAGAGAAGCTAATACAATGGAGTACTTACCATGACTAAGACTCAAGTAGAAGATGAGGTCTTCTCGATTCTGAACGCATAACCAACTCAAGAGCATGAGAGGCGTGCAATATAGTGTTCAGCTAGGGCACTCAGAGATGTGAGGGGTATGAAGTGTGGGGGTAATGTGAAGCCGTGGGGGATATGGGTTTAAGGAAGTATTGGGCATGAGTGTGCGAACGTGCTTGAAGGCCCCTCTTAAGTGACTCTGTCACTTACCATAGTAAGACTTAGAGTCCCACTTGGACTTAAAACCTTCTAAATAATAATAAAAAAAATACTTCAGTGAAAGCTCCCAGACCCCATATGGATGAGGGCGCAAAAATAAATAAAATTATGCAGATGCTAAAAATGCCTAGATGCCAAAAACATGAGAAATAAAAACAATCACAAAAACAAAAGATAAATAAAATAATATAAAGGTTGATCCACACCCTAAAAGGCTTTTTAAGCAACTTAATTCTCTTGAAGCCAAATCACTTGCTTAAATGCACCAATTGTCCAAGCATAATGTACTAATCACACAACCAACCTTGAAAGAGGTTCATACTCTCATATTTGAAATAAAGAGCCAAAAAATATGTGGACACACCACAAATTCATCATGACCAAAGTCTATGTGGGTGTGTGAGTGAGGCAACTTACCACAATGATCAGTTTTTCTTATGGATAGAGTAATTTATATTTTTCCTTTTTGCCCTACAGATACTCCCAAATAAGTCATCTTTTCCTTAAAAGCCAGACTTTATACTAGGGCCTCAATACTTGACAAGAGTATCTCCTCCGAACATAAGGTTGCTCAACCCTTTGTATGTTCATTTTATTGCTCATATTTTTCAACAATGAATAGAGCAATAGTTTTTTCTATAAGAACTTAAGGAATAAGATCCATGTAGGGTGTTTGCTTTTTTTCTCAATGAAGAAGCACCGACTCTTTCTATATGGATCAACTCTCTATGTCTGGCAAGAAGAGACCTCTTGACTTTTAGTACTAGGTTCAACTAGTATTCGTCAATTTAAGGTGTAGACTCACCCTTTGGACAACATCTATGAAATTTTTTGAAACATACATAATGAATAAAATGTGGAACATAAGATCCTCATGGTGCACTCGAATATACCTTTGCCAAAATGAGCCATGGAATCTAACCTTACATTGACAAATACAAATGAGCCATGGGATCTAACCTTACATTGACAAATACAAAAAAATAGAGAGATGTTTCAACAACAAGTATGGGGAGTGTGAGGGTCGAGTACTCTTGAATTGGTAAGGCAAAAGAGATCTCTTTCATTTTCATTCTTTATTTTATTTTATAGAGCAAACTAGAAAAATGGAAGACAACCCAACCCAACCAAACAAAACAAAAACAGAAAATAGGAGACAACTCAACCAAACCAAACAAAAAGAGATGGAAATAAATAAAATAATGTAAAATGCATGTCCTAAACTAATGATATGGAAGGAGTGCAAGAACATGCAAGGATTCCTATCAATTCATGTTACACGAAATTGTCTTTGACCACCCATTTTGTTTTAAGTTTTGAGCTACTCTTTTCATTCTCACCACTTTGCATAATCTTTTCTTTGTTGTGAAGACAAAATTCTTATAGTTCAACAAACTTTAGGTTTCTGGAGTTTATTTGATGACTCAACTCTTGTGCTTGATTTTCAAGAGTCTTTGCCTTCTTTTTTGATTTTTTTTCTCCTTCATTTTTGTACAGTTTACTCAAATTAAAAAAATATGATTTTATGTGGCCAGCAATACCACAATGATGACAAGTAGGTACAAACTTATATCGGCTCAGCTTCTTTGAGGTTGATCGTTCATTTGGTTTTATAAGATGATTTGATTTTGAAGCGACTTCTTTTGGAGCATCCATATCTTGACTTCCTTTGACAAAAACGATACTCTTAAAGGTAGTGACAGTAGATGATGAGGCTTGAGGATCTTTATCTTGGGAAGTCGTATACCCCAAAACTGTGCGATCACAACTGGACTTTTGACTACTTACATCTCATCCAATTTCTGAGTTGCTGATTTTTGTTGATGCTCTTGAGAACTCTTCAATTCTTTGTCTGGTGCATACTTTTGAGCCTTCAATCTCGAGATCTAAACTTCATAAACTTTTAGTGCCTCTAAAAGATTATTTTTTGATTCTCCACTACTTTGAGTTTGTTGTACAACTTCTTGTTAAGCTTTTTCAGCTTGATTGCTTCTTCGCATAAATCATTATAGGCCTCTTGTATGCTTAGCTCATGGTCAACATCAACAGAGCTGTATCCGAGTCACCATCTTCAAATCCACTTTTAGATTTAGCTAGCACAATCTCACAAAAATATTCAACTACAGTGGTAAATGTTGTAAATGAACTTTCATCATCATATGATGAACTATAAGTTTCAAATTCTGAACTTTCACTAAGTGTGTAATTTAGTATTTTTCCCTTATTTTTCTTAAAGTTCGGACACTTCACTCTTATGTGACCATAATCGAAGCACTCATGACACTGTACTTTTTTCTTTTTCCCTGATTTTTCTTTATTCCATTTATTTATCACTTTTCTTTGTAGGAAATTCCTTACTTCGTTTTTGCTTTCCACTAACTTTCTTGTTAAACAAGAATTTTATGAATTTCTTGCAATGAGATCTAGATCCTCATCATTCAAATTTTCTTCATCGAAAGAGTCATCTTGATCTTCTTTCACTATTTTCAGTGCAATAGAATTCTCTTTTCTTGTTTGAGGAAGCGAGGACTCATATATTTGCAAAGAGCCGATCAGTTCTTCAACTTTAATCGCATCCACTTTAATAGCATCTAAATCCTTACTTTCCTCACTAGCTGTAACTTTTGGGCGAAATCATTCTGATAAGGACCTTAAAAGTTTCTCACCACCATTGAATCTTCCACCATCTCTCCAAGATTAAACCTGAAATTCACAATATCATTAAGTGTAGCATAAAAATGATTAAAACTCTCATCTTCCATCATGTCAATCTCCACAAATTTTGAGGATAACATATGTACTTTGGAATCTTTTACAATTCTTGTCCCTTCATGTGTAACCTCCAAAATATTCTGAGCTTCTTTGGCAATCTCATACTTTGAGATTCTTTTAAATTCTTCAGGAGATACAGCAACGAAAATAGTAGTAAGTCTTTTGTTATTCTAGTTGCAGTTGTTGATCTCATCTCTAGACCAAGTATCCAGACTTGTCTCAGGCTTAATCAATCATTTTTCAGCTACATACCAGACACGTTCATTTAGAGACTTGTGAAAAGTCCTCATTCAAACTTTCCAATAAGCATAGTTGTCTCCATCCAAGTGTGGAGGGGCTGATAATGACATGATCTACGGGGATACCGATTACACTCGAATGAGTGAACCACGCTCTAATGCTGATTAAAATTATCCAAGTATCCCTATATAGTAACACAATGATATACCAATTCACTCAATAAATTTGTTAGTCATCAATCATGCAATTATTTAATAACCAAACAATATCATAAAATAAATTAATTGCATAACATCAATCTTGGTAACGAAGGGAAATCCTTTAAATAACTCTTTAAAGGTAAAACCCTACGAGGCAGACAAATCCAGAAAAATCAACTTTATTATTTGAAAATCAAGTACAAATAAGTCTCAATTACAAAACCTTTGTCAATTGACCCTCTTACTTGACACGACAAACGTGTCTCTACCACAGTAGCAGTCAGAACCTCTAACGATATTCAAACATTGACTTTTCTTCTAGAATTTTAGTAGCTGAAACACGATTACCCTATCTCCAACATGGAGCATGATCACACTCTTTGAGAGAGATAATATGAAAATTCTCAAGCGAGTTTTCTCACCAAAATAAGCACTGAAAAGTGCTTTAAAAAAATCTCCAGAATTGAATCTTTGTAGATCCTAATAAATAGGACAACTTAAATATCTTTTCTTGAAGTAGTTTCCAAATCCCAGTGAACTTCTCCTAATAGATTATGCTGATAGTTTGCTGACGCCTGGAACTTATCTTCTCAGCAGTGATAGTTTCACATTCAAACTCTTCTTTGGATAAGATCAATCTCTTGGAACTCAATTTCTACTGTTTTGACTTAATTAAAACACTTATTTACAACCTCTAGATAAAAACAAAACAAACTTTAGATAAACTCAAAGTATTTTACATTCATATAAAATACAAATTTCAACTTAAGATGAAGTCTATCATCTTAGTCACCTAGTCTTAGCCAAACTCTTGCAATTTGCATTTCGATAGTGGATTGGGCGATTCCTTTTATAAAAAAGGGAAGCTTTCTGCTATTTATGATCCAAGGATAATGCCTCCTAAGGATTTGGTTAGGAGGAAGCAATTGTAGTGATTGCCTCCAAGTGTGTAAGGTCTTGTAGGGAGAGGAGGCCGACAATGAAGGAGGTTGTTGAATGGCTTAGTGGGTTAAGTGAATTGGTTCCACTTCATTTGCGGAATAGTTTTAACAATCCATGTATGATGGTGGAGATTGTTTTAGGTCTCCTGGGATTGAGAAATGTGAGTAATTCGAGAATGGGAGTGTGGAAGTTGAGGATTTTTATAGAATAGATGGGTATTTTGGTAGTTTATCAACCAGACAGTGTATTATGATTTGGGTTTCAGGAGCAACTTGATGTATTATATCATGGTAAAGATTGGGATGTTGATGGGGATGAGTGAAGTTCTAAATCTGCAAATAGAATTTAAATAGGGAACTGATATTTGCTACTATAGAGTGAGTAAGCGTTGCACACTTCATTTGAAAGGAGTGAGTAAATATGAGACCCATATGAAAAAAATTAATTTTTTAAAGGTGGACTCCACTCTTCTTTTAATGGAGTGCGTGATGCTTGCACAACCTATGACCGTATCTGCCATTACTCACTTAAATATGAGTTGAATGGCTGGAAAAAGGAAGCTATATGTTTTATTTATGGGTAAAATTGACAATTAACAGTAGCTGAGGAGGAGGGTGTGCGAGGTGTGTTAAGTGGGAAGGCTTCTCAAAAGAATTTTCCTATATTTATACCTGTTAGGAATTTTATAGAGCTTGTTAGGGTTATTTTCTTTGGTGTTTCTCTCACGACTTGAGTTGTTTATGGAGTTTGTAGGCTTCCCTATAATGGGTTATCTTCACTTCTTAGCTTATTAAGCCTTTAGGCTTATCTAACTTATGGCATCTTCATCTAAGGGGATGTTTTGTTACTTAGCTCTCCTTTAAAGTCAGAGGAGGTTTTTCAATTGAAATGTTCTCACTCTTAAACATACAAATACTTATACTATAAGAATTCTTCAAGATTTTCAAAATTCGAAAAACTTAAAAAACCATAACAAGGATAAGTTAACTACTACTTGTGACCAGCCTTGCCACCAAGAGAACGGCTTTTATCGGTCGCCGTGGTGATTTAATATCAGGACATAATCACTAGCTCAATTTGAGCCGCTTGTGATGGTCGAGCCACCAACTAATAGTGGTTGTGTTGTACTTCTTTTAAATATATTTGTCAATGTTGTGTTTCATGTACCTAGGTTAAGTTCCTGCAACCTTGATCGGGATGTTCCCACCTGCGATCAAGAAGACAAGGATGGGCTCGGGGTGGCTCGGGGAGCCTCCAATACTAAAGTCAGTTGTTTGTCTAAGTAAAATGCAAGAGAATCGTAGTGTTCAAAGAGAGCAATTCATATTTGGGGCAAGACTTTTATACGAGGTTCCGAGGGAACATTTCGAGGGCTCCCATCTTAGCCTTTAAAGTGGCGCGGCGCCTCCGAGGGTGACATTAATCCGGCGTGGCTCCTAGGGTGATACATTTAATGCGGTGTGGCTTCCTGGGTGGTGTATTGACGGTTGGCAATCGGCACAGTCACTTATGGTCCCCATCGTTAGAGAATGTAGGGCTGCTCATGTCTTCCGTTCACTTGCAAGCGTGGACCCTTTAATGTTGACCATGGCAAGCTAGTGTCAGGATCAACACGTCCCATATGTCCTTCTCAATCCGTTTCCCGCACAATGTATTCCTTTTCGAACTAGTGGGTCGGGCCCTTTTAATGGTTCTTGGTCCTTGGGGGAGAAAGACAAATTCTAGTCCGAAAGGGGCCTTAGTATTTGGCCCAAGCCCAACCTAGTGGGCCAAGGGAGGGAAATACCTCTGCCAAGATTTTAAATTATTTATTATACCATCANGATACATTTAATGCGGTGTGGCTTCCTGGGTGGTGTATTGACGGTTGGCAATCGGCACAGTCACTTATGGTCCCCATCGTCAGAGAATGTAGGGCTGCTCATGTCTTCCGTTCACTTGCAAGCGTGGACCCTTTAATGTTGACCATGGCAAGCTAGTGTCAGGATCAACACGTCCCATATGTCCTTCTCAATCCATTTCCCGCACAATGTATTCCTTTTCGAACTAGTGGGTCGGGCCCTTTTAATGGTTCTTGGGCCTTGGGGGAGAAAGACAAATTCTAGTCCGAAAGGGGCCTTAGTATTTGGCCAAAGCCCAACCTAGTGGGCCAAGGGAGGGAAATACCTCTTCCAAGATTTTAAATTATTTATTATACCATCCTAAAAGGCCTCTCTAACAAATTCTTAATTTCAAATTGAAGAAAACTGTTATTGTTTTACATCTAATATACTTTCAATGGTCTCACAACTTTTACAAAGCCCAATAACATGCACTAATATTTCTATCGTTAGACTCCACAATGTTGACAAAAACAATTAGTTATTTTTAATCATTCTGAAGAATAAGCTTATTATTAAAAAAAAAAAATACTATTTATGAAAACTCCTCACATCCAAATCAAGAATATCCCATAATTACTTATTCTTATCGCATGCCTTTAATTAAACCTGGATACTTATCTAGAACTGAATATCTCGCTCTCAACCTTGTACACGATTAATTTACGAATATATTCTTTTATATTTTTCTTAGGCAATACTTTTTGTTAAGCGGATATCACTATAATAGAAATGGTCTTTTGGGATGATTTTTTTAACGAAATTAAATCGTTCCAAAAAATGATATTAGGGAGGAAATTTAAATTTCATTTTTAAATTTGGCCAATAGTTGTTTACTGTTCAAACAACAAATATGACGTTTGAATGAGTTATTTAGAGACAAAAATTGTCATCTCTAATAAATTTTTCGTTCAAATGATTAAGAAAACATTCAACCATGAAAGAAAAAAAACATTTGAACAAAAATTAGTTACGTTCAAAATAAAAAATGGCAGGATAAGTCACTAATTGAAGCTGGACATCGACTTACACTTTGAATGATTTATATAACTGATCGAACACCAAATACTTTTTTTATGGAATTGAAAATAAAACCATTTTAGTTCGAACACTTTATATTTCATTCGATCATTATTTCCTGAGGTTGAAGAAGTTCTTCCAAATAAAATAACTGTTCAGACATTAAATTAAACATTCAAAGGAACACTGAGAACTTGTTCGAATGAAAAAAATATAGTTTAAACGAAAAACATGGCAAGACCAATATTTTTTTGGTCGGAGTGGAAAAACCATTCGAAGACATATAAAATACATTCGTAGATGATCAGAATTTTTATTTATTTTGATATCAAAACAATACCTAAATCAATTAGCTAGGGATAAATATTTAATTTATATGAAAAAAAGCAGTTAAAGAATATATAGAATGAAGATCAATAAATAATTTAGAAAAGAAAAAGACAGAAGGTTATTGTTAAAACTAAGAACAAATAAATATGATAGATGGGATAATTAATGATATTTAAGCGACTATTCATAATTAAACTAATTTTAACAAAGTTGTTGTGTCCATACAAAAAACTATGAAAGTGCAAATAAAATGTATACACTACGCCCCCAAATCACAGACCATCGACTTGACTCCTGCTAGGCATGTCTCAACCTATGTCAGCCGAGTCAAGATTTTCACTTGAGTGGTCTACACATCTCTACCCAACTCTGTGACGATACTAGTAATCTCTATACGTACGTCAGGGATGACACTTTGGATATCTGTATGCACTGCATCCATCAACTCTACTATGTGTGCATAGATCTCTGCTCGCACTATATCTATAATCTCTTCATGAATAACAATATGTGCTACTGTTGTGTAAAGGCCTCACTTGATACACCATGAATAGTCGGGTGTGCATCTCCATGAATCTCGAGCGTCTTTGTAGTGGGAGCATGAGGCTTGTTGTTGGAGTGTCCCTTGCTTCGTGATAAGGTGGAGGAGTTGATCGGCCCAATAGACTCTAGGACACGTTTAGCAACATTTTATTAGACACCTGTCTGTACCAAAAATCGTGTGATCAGGATCCTAAAGAGAAATATATCTGTTGTAATATAGTTAGCATCTGATTGAATCCTAACAAAGATATAGCTCACCAGGTCTACAGGCTCCCCTCGAGCGACGTGTATCATAAACAATGCTTGATCCAAGCCAACCTCAGTCTTGCGCTGCTAAGAATCGATGTTGTTGGTGATGATTAAGTTTATTATATTGAAAAATCTAGATAAATTAGCTTGTTTGAAGCTTTTGGTCCCATCATAGGGAGGAGCATCTAGACTCAACCAATTGTCGAACCTCATGATTAGGGAGGCCATCTAGTCTATTTAAATCAGTGCCTTCGTCCTAAGCTGTGTTCCCATCATTTGCACCTGTAGATTTTGTGGACACCATGTTCGGATATGTAGTGAATAACCGAGGGATACCAAGAAACTCGGCGATTGCGTCCACTAAGAATGCAATTGATATACCCCGAACTAATAACATGTACGCCTAATCATCTCAGCTGGCCCCACTGAACTTGTATAGAACTCAAATACCATGCCAATGTATGCAATGATTTTATCCGTCCTTTCATCCTTTTGGTCAAGGGTTGGTTCCCAAGCACGTTTTATGAACATAGATGCTATGGACTAACCCTCCCAGGTAAGATCCTAGAAATTGTCAAGCTTCGCTTGACGCTCCAGTAATACTATTCTCTCTCGAACTGTTTCATTTGAGGGTTGACCTATACTGTCATGCTTCCTATCTCTATAATCCATGGTGAACCTGAATTTTCAAAAAATAATATAAAGAGTAGTTTTAAAAAAATTATTATTAGAAGCTATAATTTTCATTGGAAACTAAAATGCCATATAGAAAGATGACAATAATTAGAATATATAAAAAACATTAATAAATGCAGAATTTCAAACAATATACAGAGGTCATTATTAATGATTAACTTTAAGTGAAGTGATTATTATGAGTTCTACAATTGTCATAAAAACATTAAAAATTGGTGCAAAAAACTCATTATAGGAAACAAAAACATGCTACACACAATCATGTGTTATTAATACAATTACTAATTGTTTTGTGTGTAAATTGTTTGATCGAATCACAATCCATTCGATCGGATTAGAAAATATTCACCTAGCATTTGAAGGTATAAGACTGTGTTTACTACTCTTTTTGGACATTATGAGTGGAATGTGTTGCCTTCTGGATTTAAAAATGTCTCTGGTGAGTTCCAGAACATCATGAATGATATCTTCAATTCATTCACCCATTTCACCATTGTTTATATTGATTATTTACTCAAAATCTATTGATGAACTTTAGAAACATTTTCATTCGTTCCTTCACATCACTAGACAAAATAGTCTTATTGTTTTTCCTAAAAAGATAAAACTATTTCAGACCAAGATTAGATTTCTTAGTTATGATATTTCCGAGGGAAAAATTTGGCCCATTAATCGTGCTATTGAATTTTCTGATAAATTCACAGATGTTATCGTTGATAAAACCTAGTTGCAAAGGTTTATTGGTTCTCTTAACTATGTTGTTGAATTCTACAAGAATATGAAAAAATAATGTCATCCACTCTTTGAGCAACTACGTTCCAACCCTCATCCTTGGATTGATATTCATACTTCTCTTATTAAGTAAATCAAGACACACGTCAAAACTTTACCATGTCTAGAAATTCCTATTATTGCTCCATTCAAAATTGTTGAAACAAATTATTCTAACATTAGTTATAGTGGCATTATGAAACAAATTGTTTCATGAGACTCATTTGAATAAAATGTTCGTTTTATTCTAGAGTCTAGAATACTACACAAATTAATTATAGTATTATTAAGAAATAAACTTTATCTATAGTACTATGTATTTTTAAGTTTTAAAGTGATTTACTAAATCTGAAATTCGTATTAAGAATTGATTGTAAAATTGCTAAATATGTTTTAGAAAAAGATGTTGAAAACATTGCATCTAAACATATTTTTGTCAGATGACAAGCTATTTTAAGTGTATTTGATTTTGATATTGAATATATTAAAAGAGATAAAAACCTCATTCCTAATTTTCTCACTCGTGAATTTTTACAGGAGTGAGAATCTTTACAGAAATCACGAGTAAGAAAGAAGGCAAAAGAAAAGCAGTTACTCCCCTTCTAATTCCCGATAGCAGGCTTGTGAATCATGAACCTACTACTCCATTAGATATTGCTAACAGGTTTACTACTCTTGGTAGTATTCCTATTATTAAACTTGCTTCATTTTCATCTACTCTTAGCACACTTTATGATCATTATGCTAAGCCTATTACTTCTACCCAATATGACCCTGCTTCAAAAGCCGAATAAATTAAAAAGCTTTATGCTTAGAATCTGTTCTATGTTGAACCAAATAGTTCCATGTATACAGATCCTTTTAAAACTGTTTCAACTTATTTTTCCCCAGGTTTTTACTGGATTCCTGATAATCCTACTAAACCCTTCAAATATTATTCTGCTATCCTGGTACAGACAAAATCTCTAGTTATTAAGCCCATTTTTTTTTATAAATCTAATAAAACTAAACTGATTTACCATAGTGCTTACATATTAAACATTGTTACTAAAGATAAATGGGGAACTCATCCCTATACTTCAAAAAACCTCCCTCATTCTGACTTTGTTTACTGCTACTATGATTACATTGATGCCTCGTTCAAGTTCTTGCCGTTTCAAACCCCGAAGATGAAACACTCATGGTTTCTTAATTTTGATAAAAAAAAAATTCAAGATTGATTTCTCGCTTTGGTTCTAGAGATGGTGGCACCAATTTGGCCTTATTCTTGAAGTATTTCTTAATAAACTTCAAAAGGCTATTAACTGTTTTGCTATAGTCTTCAAAATGGATCGATATAATAAGAAATTCCCATACTGCCTCCATTTTTGCAAAAAATACAAAATTCATTAGATACTAAAATGGAGTTAATCGTAATGGTGATACATTGATTCGTCATTAGTTCATTAAGTGGTGAGACATATATCCCCACACACAATATGCTCATGAATCCAAAATTATGCTCAACTGACATTTATCATATTTAAATAATGCACTTAGTAAAACCTGTTACATTTGAGAAAAAAATATATAATATCACTACTAAGTTGGAAAAGGAACCCAAAATGTAATTTTATTTTATTTTAGGTCATGGAAACTCAGTAAATGAATCCATGCTCAATTGACATTTATTAGATTTGAATAACACACTTAGTAACACCCATTAGGCCATTACATCTGAAAAAAACATAACATTGCTACGAAGTTGGAAAAAGGAACTCAAGATGTAATTTAATTATATTTTAGGTCATGGAAACTCACTTAGTAAACTAATCCATGCGCAATTGTTTGTATGGGTTGTCTGTATTATTTTTGCATCTTGTATGTTGCATCCAAGAAAATATTAGATCCATTCACGTTGGTTGGTAACTCTTAAACTGTCCAAAATAGACAGTTTGAGATTGTAAAATCATTTTTGCAAACTTATCAACTCTTTTGTTCCCATTCAATATTGTGATTTTGGTAGAATCATCTCATTTTCTTAAGTGGGTATGCAGTTGAGTTGTTGGTGCAGATGTATTACACGTTCAAGTATTCGACTAAATGAGAATATTTTGAGAACTATAGGGAGATGCTGGTGAAATTTTGTTGGACGTAGCAGATAATAGTTGGTAGGTTAGTGACTATAATCTTACAATTATGAATGGAATAGGACCAACGACCTGTTAAAATGTAGAAATTACACATAGGATAACTACATGCTTGCTTGTTGATGTCCATGGACTCTTTGTAATAAGGTTTTAGCCTTGGATAAGAGTTAAATGCAAGTTAGAGATCAATTGAGTACGAATTACAACGTATATGCAGAAGGTATTAAGAAATTCTTGGAGTTTGCATGTTGTAGTTGATAGTCACAGGCGAATCAAATGCCTGAATTGAAAATACAAGAATTTATGTTTCATAAAATAGACTTGGTGGAAGAGCATTTCTTTGTAAATGTTATTGACCAGGGTTACACAAATTGGATTTTACATTGTGAACCATATCCAACATTAGAGCCTTTGCATGAGGAAACTTATATCAAGGAAGATGCTTAGACAGAGGTTGGTGATGATGACTATGACGAGGATATGGAGGAAATGCTAGGTGATATTGGTGCAAAAATGTTTATGAAAGAAGGTGCTAGGGATACATCAATTGCAAATGTTGCAGGCCATAACACTTTTGCATGCTTGTGGAAAGATTCATAGCATGAATTATATCCAAGATGTTGAAGGAACATAAGTTGTCATTTATAGTCAAATTGCTTCATATAAAATCCATGTACCTCATATCTATTAAGTCTGTCAATATGTTACTTGAGCTATTTAAATAAGCACTTCCATCGAACAATATTTTACCTTACAAGTTCTATGGAGCTAAGTAAATGAAGTAAGGACTCGGGTTTGACTACAATATAATCCATGCATGCAATAATGATTATGTCCTATTTTGGCCAAAGAATGAGCATCTGAATGAGTATCCAGCATGCCATGAATCAAGATGCATATCTGAAAAGCGAAATGTGTGTCAGAAGGTGGTAGGTCACTTTTCATTATACTGAGATTACAACGGTTAATTATGTCACATGCAATGGCTGTAGACATGATATGACATTCATTATATATAGTTATGAATGAGAATGTATTGTCACATCTTGTTGATTCTCAAGTCTAGAAGGAGTTTGATTTGGAACATCCATGTTTTGCTAAATAACCTTGTAATGTGTGACTTGTGTTGGCACTAGATGAGTTTAATTCGTTTGGAAACATGGGTACTAGTAATTGTACTCGGTCGGTTGTACTCGTGCCATATAATTTAACACCATGGAAGTGCATAAACTATCCATATTTCATAATGATTTTGCTCATTCTTGGTCCGAAACCAACGGGAAATGAGATAGACATGCATTTATAGCCATTGATTGCAGAGTTGAAAATTTTATGTGAAAATGGGGTCCATGACTCCATACATTTGATGCATCAATACATGAGTCATTCAATATGCATGCTACATTGTTATGGACAATAAATAATTTTTTCACATATGAAAATTTATAAGGTTGGAACACTAAAGAGAAAATGACATATCCGACTTATAACAAACATACCCATTCTAAGTGGCTTACGAATGAGAGAAAACTATACTTCGTGGGTCATCGACGATTCTTACTTGTTGAGTTTTCAAGGGTACACGTTGGAAGCATTCTTCTTCTACTTTTTCTACTAGTTTGTCTTACTCTGATAAGGAACCGTGGAACAAGAGTCAATGTGTTGCTGCATAGCAAAGCATTAAATCCTTCTTGCGTAGCAAGACGCCAATGAGGCTCTCGCTTGGCCTGAGAATAGTAGGTTGGGTCCAAGGATGCAATGGTAGCAAGTAGTCATCTGTGGGTTGAAACCGAAACTTCGACATACAAAACAACTAACTATATGTCAAGAGATCGTTTAAGAACGTGGCCGACTAGATGAATCGAGACGATGCCTAGCTTCTGCTTTGACAGGGTGATGCTTTGATCAATTGAACTACAATCCCAGGAAAATGAGGTGTACAACCTTAAAATTCTTTGTTTCTCATTGGATTTCATTCATTTAGTTTTGCCTTGTTGTAATAGAAACACGAATGATATACTAAAATATTACATTTATTATTATATAATATATAAAAATAAAAAGATTATAAGATTATAACAATAAATGGAGTAAACTCATAGCGGTATTTATTTCACTCAAGATTAGGTCTCTCTACCCAATACATTAGAAACTCAATGCCCATGGATAGAGACCATTTCAACAGAAAAAGAAAGACTATAATAATGGATTAAAAAATGTAACCTCCCATTGCTACATCTCTGATAGCAAGCAGTCGATAATGAAGACATAAATATAGAAATTGTGCAGTGATGGATCTTTATAGGTAGTAAGTTTTTACTTAACTCAACTCAAGCATTGCCCAAATACTTCTGTGCCTTTCTTGGTTGGAACAACCGAACCGACAATTTTTTACAAGTCTTTCTAAATCTTTAGAGTAAGAAGCGGAACTACAAGAAAGCTTTCTTTATCTTTATGGATAACCAATCCATTTTCAAATATAGTTGGGATACTTTCCCCAAGAAATGGGTAAAAAAAATGGAAAGATATGAACATGGGAATAGATCTAATACCAATACAGACTACCCATTTCAATTGTTGTGCTTTCTTAAACTGCATACCTATACAAGGGTTCAAGTTTTGATCGATATTTGCGGAGTTGATTATCCCTCTCGAAAACGAAGATTTGAGGTTGTCTATAATTTTCCTCTCCCGAAGTCTATACTTCAAGTTCTTGAGGAGTTACAAGATGTTATGCCCAAGGAGCTCCCCAAGTCTTTGTCGCCACGTCGAGGTGTTGATCATGAGATGAACCTGGTGCTGGGAGATAGACCGCCCACTCTTAGTTGAGGGAAAGCAAATCAGAAAGAGAATTAAGCAATTTATGCAGCTGCTATTGGTCCCAGGAAATCAATAAATGGAGTTGAAGCACTAGACAGAATATTATAGATGGTGTAGAAATATTAGAATGTTTGATGGTACTGTCGAATGGGAGCACCCTCCAACATATTTATCAGGATAAGATGTAGTTGCACAATTGGTGAATGTCTCTAATAATGAATTTGGAAAAAAAAAACACGAAAGCAAAAGCAAACTCCAAATGAATTGAATTGGACAAGGAATAACATATTTTTTAACTGCAATACTGGTCGATGTTAAAACTATTGTATAGTCTCAATATTAAGCATATTGAAAAATATATATATGATTTAGTGTTAGGAACATTGATTTCAATTGAAGGTACAACATAATATACAATAAACTCACATGAGAATTTGAAACGGTCGAGAATAAGACCAAAAATGCACTTGCAACAAGATGACTCGTCTGTCTATTTGCCACTTGGTTGGTATCACTATCAAGGAAGGAGATGGATAAATCTTACGAGTGACTAATGAAAAGTAAGTTACTAGACAGTATGCCTAGAACCTTATAAGGTGTGTATGTACACATGATTGGAAGATCACTGTATTAAAAAGCCAGTTTTGTCATTTTTTTTATGTCTATTGCCAGTTGGTATCCTTGGTTACTTGACAAGGGATGTGCGCATGACTCTGACTGAGTTAGGTGCATTTTCATAGATTTATGTGCTAGACCATTGGATGTACAAGCTTTAGAACGAATGGAAGAGGAAATTACTTTAATATTGTGTAAGTTGGAGAGTATTTACCCACCATCATTCTTCGATATAATGGACTTAGCCATTCATTTGCCATGAGATGCTTGACTTGCAGGACCAGTCCAATAAAGATGGATGTACCCCATCGAAAGGTTCATTGGAAAGCTAAAAAGCATAGTTGATAATAAGGTTAGCCTTGAAGGTTCAATTGCAAAAGCCTATATTGAATCATTGATGATAAGTGACATATATTTTATTCCAAGTACTTTCATGGAGTTGACACGAGATTTGATAGACTGGAAAGAAACTTTGATGGTGGCGAAGCAAGAAAAACAAATGGATTTTTTGTGTTGTCCCAATACGTACGTCCAATTGGTGCTTTAGGTGGTTATGCTTTATGTGGAAGAAAGTTCAGAAAAGCTCAGTGGTACATGCTAAAAATTCCTCTAAGATCGAGAAGCACTTGAAGTAATTATATCATTATTTTTCAATTAATATTATAATCTCATTAAAAAAATTATAAGGTACACATTAATTTTCATTTTTTGTTATTAACATACTCAAAGAACAATGAGTAACTGATATAAAATAGAAACATGAAGAAGAGTTCCCAAAGTGGTTTGAACAATGAGTAATGACATTATAGATGCCAAATTTGAATTATGACCTTGCATTTATGATTGTTTACTTATTGTATGTTTATGCTTTCGCAATGCAGGTTGTAGAAATACATGCGAATAATCAAAATGATATCTCGGACAAACTGTATGCATTGATGTATGACTCATTGAAATGTATAGTTCGATATTCTGCATATATTTCTTGGAGAAGTCGGTATCACACACTATATCGAGAACGTTACCAAAAAATACAAAACAATAGTGTCCTTGTAAAACAAATACAAAACATTAATTTGTATGAGGTTATTGTCGAAATAATTGGCTTGAAACATTTGGGGGAGCATGTAGTATACCTGTTTAAGTGCAATTGGTGGAATTTAAGCAATCCTTGATTATGAGTGCGCAATGATAACTATATTTTTAGTATTAATATATTACGAAAATTGCATGATGATGATCATTTTGTTTTGGCTTCTCAAGTATGTCAAGTCTTCTACTTTAATGATCTTGACTTAGGAAATCAAAGGTGAGAAAGGTTTTCTCTAAGAAATATATATGATCTTATCCCTGAGGCAGAGGGACAAGACGAAGAAGAAGAAGGTACCTCTACACAAGAAGTATACCAAGAGAGTCAACATGTCTTTAATTTGTTTGTGGATTTCAGCTAGTATGACATAATGCATTTATATAAGGCAGATATTGAGATTGAAATTGTTGATGCAACAATTGAAGAAAATGGTGAATGAGCTGAAGTAGTTACAGATGAGGAGGGCAAATGGTCATCTGAAACTAATACTGTTGAGTGATGTGTTTTGAGTTCACATTACATGACCTCACATATTTTTTATGTTGATGTATGTTTCAGTGCTTTCAAATCTTGCCACCTAAATGAAAGGAATTTCGCATCCCATCTCTACCCATTCCTAACTCTCCAATTAACTCACAAGTAAAGATTCACTATCCATAATGAAGTAAAATAGTAATATAAACTTTGTCTCAATATTTAAGGTGAATCATAATATTAAATATTTACTAATTTATCATTTTCTTCATTTCTACAATAACTATGATCTTGTTTAGAGTTAACAGTATAGTATTGTCGAGGTCGAGGCATTACTAGAGACATCACATTAGAAAAAAATTCATAAAGTGTGTAAGATTAAGGTTGACATTCTTAATGATCACACTGAAGGTGGAAGAGAACTAGTGGCTTGGCTTGTTTCGCACGTGGGTACTCTTACATGAATTTATGCACCTTTGGCTACGAGTTCATGGTTTAAAGTTCATGGCAAAGCGTTGTTTCATAATACTTAATTTATTTATCAATTTATTTAATATGTTTAGCCAAAATATAGAATATGCAAACGATTTGTTCATATAATAGTTTTTTCATGGATGACTTAGAACTAAATTTTGGAGGACTGAAGTCATGTAACAATTTCCTTGCCATTCACTGGTGGACGACAAGAGTGTTTCAGTTATCTGGGTGGTTTCCATCATGGAGAATTTATAAGCATTGTGGGGGAATCTCAAATTGAGCAAAGAGGAAGATACAACGATTGATCTGGAGAATGAAGTAACATGGGAGGTTCTAAGGAAGGGGGAGTTATGTCTCATTGGTAAAACTTGGATGGAAAGATCCATTGGGAAGAATATTGTTGAAGCTACGATGATAAAGATATGGAGGCTGAGTAAGTAGGCAAAGTTTAGACAAGTTAGCACAAATGTATTTATCATCTCCTTTGCTATTCATGCTGGTCGTGGACGTGTATTTGAAGGGCACTCGTGGCTATTTGATAATCATATCTTTGTGATTGATCCTTCTGATGGCTTCACCCAACTGACTTCTATGAAGTTTGATTCGGCAGCTTTGTGGGTACAACTCCATAATATGCCATTGGTGGGAATGAATAAGGATTGTGGGGAGAAGATCGGAGGTTCACTAGGTGTGGTTGAATATGTGAATGTGGAGGAAGATAATGTGGCATGAGGCAACTTTTTGAGAGTAAGAGTCAGGTTGGATTTGTTCAAGCCGTTGGCTAGAGGCAGAACAACTATGTTGAATGGCATGAAATATTGGATTCCAAGTTGCCTTGATTCTGGAAGAATATTGCATGAGAACGGTGTATGTGGGGTGGTGAAAAAAGCTAATATTGTCCCCTCTCAATTTGGGACGTGGTTGCGTGCGGGCATGGATGGAAAAAGACTACATGCAGGGCCTTGGGGGAGAACCAATATGCCAGAGAATAGGGTGGTTAGGGGTGGTAGTGCGGTGGCTGATGGTGGTTCAATCCATTGTAACGGAAATGGATCTGGTCTTGGTGATATTCAAGAGGACATTGAAGATACTGTTAATAGTATGCATACGTTAGCTACTGGGGGGGGGGGGGAGCATGAAACACGGGTAACTTATAAGAATGCTGGAGCAGGTGATGAATGTTCAAAGTTGGTAATGGCTTTGGGGGGAGCCAATCATGAGGTGGATGCATTCCAAGGTGGTATACCTGTTGGGCCTTTCTTTCAGGATCCAGTTATATCACAACCTCAGGCCCAATTACCATTAACTGCAGTGTCTGGTCCACACAATACTAGATTATGGAAGAAACGTGCTCGAGTGCCAAGGTACAATTTCTAATCCTCTTGTTGAGATTCATAATAAAAAGAGAAGTGTTAGAGGTAGCTTAAATGGTGGTCCAATGTAGAAATAGAAGCTTAAGGGTAAAGAGAAGGTGGGAGAGGGGTTTGTTGCCCCACAAAATGAATCGGTAGTGACTGTTACATAGGTCTGCCAGGATCAATGATCATCTTAAGTTGGAAGTCACGTGGGCTTGGGAACCCACATGGAATTGAGCTCTTGTTGACTTGGTCAGAAGAGAAGTTCCCCAGGTTTTATTTTTGCAAGAAACAAGGTTACATGTTAAGGAAATGGATAGACTGAAACATAGGCTGGGGTATGCTAATTGTTTGGCCGTAAGTAGTGAAGGAAGGAGTGTAGGCATTGCTTTATTATGGAAGAAGGAAGTGGACATTACTGTTCTTAGTTTCTCTAGATCACATATTCATGCACGAATTATAGGAGATGACTTAGCTAATATTGTTTGGTATCTTACTGGCATATATGGACATCCTGATGCCTAAAAAAGGCATGAAACTTGGGCTTTAATAAGAGCTTTGCAAGTGCTGTCCTCTCAAGCTTGGGTGGTATTGGGGGACTTTAATGAAATATTGGGGTGTAATGAGAAGTGTGGAAGTCAACAGAGGTCTAAGAGGCAGATGCAAGATTTTAGGGATGTAATGGATGATTGTGAGTTAAGGGATCTTGGTTACACTGGTTCCCTATTTACTTGGTGTAACAAAAGAGAGCCTACTTATTGTATTAGTGAGAGGCTAGATAGGGTTCTGTCAAACCTTAGTTGGGGCTTATGCTATCCTATGGCTCGAGTTCAACATGGTACAACTGCATATTCAGATCACGTGCCTCTTATTTTAAGGACTCATGAGGAACAGATCCAAAGGAAGGAGAAGAGACTATTCAAAATCGAGGCTATGTGGGTGGATTCACCTGATTGTAAGAACATTATTGAAAATGCTTGGCATGAGGAACAAGGTGCTGCTGGCTGCAATGCAGTGATGAGAAAGCTCCAGAGGTGTGGTGAAAAGCTTACTGTATGGAACAAGTCTAAGTTTAGGCATGTGAAGCAAGGAATTGAAAGAGCAAGGTCAAAATGGAAGTGGTTGCAAACTAGTGATCCCTTTCTAGAAGAAAGGGATCACTAGTTTGCAACCACTTCCGTTTTGACAAAGGTCATGTGGAGACAAAGGTCTAAAGCCTTATGGCTGAAAGAAAGGGATACTAATGCTAGATTCTTCCATAACAAAGCCTCTTTGAGTAGGAAGAAAAATTGGATAAAGGGACTAAGAGATGAGAATGGAAGTTGGAAATTCAATGAGGAAAGGGATGAGTTGATTATTGATATTTTAGTACTTTGTTCAAGGCATCTGCTGAGATGGGGCAGGTGGATTTCTTAGATGGTGTAAGGGGAAGAGTGACTGCTGATATGAATGAGATTCTGGTGAAGGAGTTTAGTGTAGAGGAAGTGGTACAGGCTCTTAATCAAATGTATCCTAATAAAGCCCTAGGACCTAATGGGATGGCACCTCTCTTTTATCAAAAACATTGGTTTGTTGTTGGAAAGGATGTTACTCGAGCAATTCTCATGGCTCTCAATCAAGGTCAGTTTCCTCATGAACTAAATCACACTATCATAACTTTGATCCCTAAAAACAAACAGCCTAAGATGATTACAGATTATAGGCCAATCAGTTTATGTAATGTCATTTATAAACTGATTTCTAAGGTCTCAGCTAATAGGCTTAAAGGGATCTTGCCTAATGTTATTTCTAAATCACAATCAACTTTTGTAACTGGAAGATTGATAACAGATAACATACTAGTTGCTTATGAGCTGGTGCACTTTATGAGGAAGAAAAGGAGTGGAAGGAAAGGCTTTATGTCCTTAAAGCTTGATATGAGCAAAGCATATGATAGGGTGGAATGGAGTTTTTTAGAAGCTGTGATGACCAGGATGGGGTTTCATGAGAAGTGGATTAAGTTGGTTATGGGGTGTGTCAAATCTATTTCCTTCTCTATACTAGTGAATGGTGAACCAAAGGGTCCTTTGTTTCCAGCTCGAGGGATTAGGCAAGCGGATCCATTATCCCCTTACTTATTTCTACTATGTACTGAGGGGTTGATTACCCTCTTGCAGCAGGCTGAAACATCAAAACAGATTGAAGATTTGTGCTTGTGCTCCAAAGTTGAACCATATTATGTTTGCAGATGATTGTTTGTTATTTTGCAGGGCAAATTTGCAGACCTGATTGAATATACACCACCTACTTGGTATACATGAAAGGGCATCTGGCCAAAAGGTGAATACAGAAAAGACCTCGATGGTGTTTAGTAAAAATGTCACTACCAGCAACCAACAAGAGATTATGAATTTATGTGGAGTTCAGCAATATGAAAAATACCTTGGCCTGCTTCCTATGGTTGGAAGAGGTAAGAAGCAAGCTTTTTCAAAACTCAAGTAGAAGGTATGGCATAGATTGAAGGGATGAAAAGAGAAACTATTGCCCCAGGGAGGTAAATAAGTGTTGATAAAGGTTGTTGCAATGGCCATCCCCTTCATAGTGAATTGGATCAAATGATGACAAACTTTTGGTGGGGGCAGAAACAGGAGGAACGGAGAACAAGATGGGTAGGATGGAAGAGAATGTGTGAGGCTAAGTCTTTGGGAGGAATGGGATTCAAAGAGTTGAAATTTTTTAACCAAGCTCTCCTTGCAAAATAGGCCTGGAGGATCATGATAGAGGATTCCACACTATTGCATCAGCTATACAAAGCAAGGTACTTTCCATCATCTACTTTTAGTAATTGAAGGCTGGGATCTACTCCTTCATATGTCTAGAGGGGTATTTGGGGATCAAAGGCTGATATGCTTTAGGGATGTAGATGGAGAGTTGGGGATGGTAAGTCAATTAAGGTTTGGACTGATTATTGGATACCTGGTCATAGATTGCTACAGAACTCGATGCAAGGACTTATAAATGAGGCTCAAACAGTTGATGATCTAATTGATGAGGGTACCAGATGGTGGAATGTTGATAAGGTAAGAAGGCTGTTACCACCTACTGCAACAGAGTCTGTGTTCAGAATTTTGATTGGTTCTGAGATGAGGCCTGATTGCATTATATGGGATCATGAGAAAGATAGGGTATTCAGTGTAAAGAGTGCTTATAACTATTTTTAGAAGCTAGCTAAACAAGAAGGGGGGTGCTCAAATGCTAAGGGTCAGTGCAAGCTGTGGAGAAATTTGTGGAAAATGAAGCTACCAAATAAAATTAAAATTTTTGGATGGAGAGCTTGTAAGAATGGACTTCCAACCCATGTGAACCTAAAGGGGAGGCAAATTATTAATGAAGCTTGATGTATTTGGTGCATGAATGAGGAAGATGTGGGGCATGCCTTATGTTACTGTCCATCAATAATTCAGTCATGGCACCAACATTTTCAGGGATTATTGAATTCTGATATGCAAAAGGATTTCCTACAGGTTGCAATGGATGTAATGGAAGCAAGCAAATCTGGTGAACTTGAAAAATTCTTTCTTATAGCATGGGGTATGTGGTATAGGAGGAACCAAAGATTTTTGAAGGTAAAAACATACAACCTGCAACTATTATTGACAAAGCCTTGTCCACTGCAGCTGAATATAAAGAGGTCAGAGATGATAGGCATCAGAGGAAGATTCAAAGTTCATGTTGGCAACCTCCATCCCAATGAGTATTGAAGCTAAATGTGGATGGTGAATTTTTGAAGAACAGGATAAAGTAGGTGTGGGAATGCTTTTGAGGAATGATAGAGGTGGGGTTTTGTTTTCTGCAAGTAAAAAGGAAAATGGTGTCATTGATCCAATGTAGGTGGAGCTACTAGCAATACTAGGAGGACTACAATTTTGCATTCCAATGGCAT
This sequence comes from Juglans sigillata, assembly GCA_003123805.1. Classification (NCBI taxonomy): domain Eukaryota; kingdom Viridiplantae; phylum Streptophyta; class Magnoliopsida; order Fagales; family Juglandaceae; genus Juglans; species Juglans sigillata. Next base: position 379,801 of record QEOY01009260.1, on the reverse strand, counting down.
TTCAGAGCTAGTCATTGAGAGTGATTCATTATTGTTGGTACAAGAATTGAATAATGCTTTAGAATCTGTGAACTTAGGGAAATCTGGTTCATAAAGTGCAAGAGTTGATGAAAAGAATACCAAGATGTTCAGTTCAGCATAAGAGGCGCATGGCGAATAGTGCAGCTCATACCTTAGCAAGAGATGCTAAGCATCTAGATGATTTGATAGTTTGGTGGGACTCATTCCCTGAATGTATCTCTCAAATTGTTTGGTCTGAATCTATGATGTAATTTGTAGCTGTTAATGAATACAAAGTGCTATGTTTGCTAAAAAAAAAAAAAAGAAAAAAAAAATTGGGTGGAGAGAGGAGCATAAGATTGTTGAGGAGCTTATGTTTAATGCATTCTGCAAATATAAGCCGAGATGTCATGAGCAATATTACAATAAGTTCGAGAACAAGGATGAGGTGCACCAACATCCTTTTTAGGATATTCGACTTTGCAATTAAAAAAATTTTATGACATGTTTGAAGATCATGCATATAAGGTAAATGAATTATTTTACTTGTTATATTTTATAATTTTTTTTTATAAATATTTACTAGTTATTAGCAAGAGCAGAGTTCTATAAAAAAAAGCAAATAGATCGAATTTGAAGATTAATTATCATGCAAGCTCAAGATCTTTCTATCGTCTCTCTAAGAAACTAGTAATGTTATTTTTTTAATGGGTTGCTCAGTTTGATATTTGTCATATATGAATGAGTTTATATTTATAAAATGTGTGTCTTGTAGCAACAATTAGATAACAATTACGATCTGGTAGAATTATAAGTTGGATGATTTATTGATTATAATGAAGAGTTGACTCATCCCGACACACATAAAAATTATGTAAGTATTATTCTTTATTTTAACTAAAGAATGGTGTATTTGTAGCAATATTAATTCTCTCTTAAATGCAGGAAAACAATGGTTGCCTTGTGTGTTAAATCAACGTCTAATCAGAATTCCTCAACAAGTGTTTTCAGATATCTGGGAACACTTACAAAAGTTTTGGGTCCACATTCAAAATATTTGAGAGATTTTGGTCGTTGCGTCAAGGCTTCTAACTGATTCTCATCGTGCAATAATGCCTCAAGTAGTTCTAGAGATTTAGTGCCTGTTTGGGAACATAAATGTTCTCAGATGTTTTCAGATATTCTCAGATATTTTATTCTCAAATACTACTCAAACACAAAACACTTCTCAATTTTAAAAATTAAATTTTTTTTCGATCTAATCATTACAAAATTTTCAAACTCTCAAACAAAACAAAATAAAAAAAATAAAAAATTTTCAAATTTTAAAATAAAAATTATATTCAAATATTTCTTAACTTTATAATATTTTTATTTAACTTTTTTTCTCTTATTTTTCAAAAGCTAATAAAATATCTTAACTCAAACTATTTTACTATTGTTCGTGTATATTCTAAAATATTCCAAACGAGTTATTAGAGAAAGTGAAGTTTGAGATCGAGCAATTGATGACAAAGCAATAAAAGGTAGAGAATATTGTAGCACAACCATAAAAAAAGATGATGCGATTGAAACAATGACCACAACGACAAGAAGAGAAGTTTAGAAGAGAAATGCAATCCCAACAAGAATAGATGCTACAACAAAACTAGATGATGATGCAACAATTCATGCCTCTTAACAACTGATTTTATAATTTTTCTATTGATTCTATATGAACTATGCTCTTTTCTATTTGTTTGCACTTCTAAAAAGAACGAGACTACTTTCTATGTTTCTTGAACAAATTCTAATATATTTTTAAAGATCTTATGCATGTCTATTAAACTTCTTTTTATTTTTTCGAGCAAAATACTTCCTATTGTTCGAAGGCCCTAAAATTGTTCGAACATATGTTATTAACTATTCGAACAATTACATAGTACATTTGAACGAACATTGTACACAATTGGAGTTCGAACGGATCCATATCGAACAAACAGAGATACAATCTTCGAACGTAATGAACGTTCGTTCAAATGGTTTCTTACTACATCGAACATTATATATGTGTTCTAACACTAAATTCAGCATTTAAGCATGTCTTCCTAATAAGACGGTCGAACATATTAGAATTCAATCGACCATTCAATGAAATGCATTTGGATATATTTTGATGGTTGACATATTTGTTAACTGTTCAAAGATGAAAATTATTCATCTTAGAATTAGCTTTACGTTTGAATGCCATCAAACGATTTCGTTTAATTTCATCTTAAAATATATTTTTTGAAATGAAATTCAATTTTTCATCTAAAAAAATATTTTGTTATTTTTCACACCCAAATTTTTTTTTTTTTTGGTTGTTGGCGCGGATATATTATGTATATATAGATTTGACCTCCAAGATAATTCCGTACATGATCGCAGAACAAGTTGCTAGCAGCTGGGAAAATTAGGCCAGAATTGGGTGCCATTTTCTATAAATTTGAATGTTCAATATATTACATTTCAATTTGTTGACCAATTGATCATTAGTCTATCGCCTCCAATTGCTTCGAGCCAGCTCATACCATTCGACGTTATCTTATAATGGAATTTGTTAGCTATATGGAGATATATACCGGACCTGCTTGTAAAATTGCTTCTTTTGTCAAAAGTTATTTATAGTAGTGTACTAAATTCTAGAGCAAGTTGTTACACTTTCATAAATTAATACTTTGTATATATATTTTGGCTCTTTTATGGTAATGTTTGTATTTTTTTTTTTTCAATTTTGATATTTTTGTCAAATCTATCGCACTCCAACAATTAATTAATAGTTGACACACGTCCCACCACCACGCAATACTAAAACAGCCGACCTAGAGCAATCTTATCATTTGCATGAGAGCCATCAAATCATTTATAAAAGATAAGACCCATCAAATTAAGGTAGTACTGGAATTAATGGATCTCACTTTTTTCGATCCGGTGGCTCTTAGATCATCATAATTTATATCTTTTATTACTTTCAATTATAGCTAGGAAAAAAAAATATATCCCGATCATATATAGTGATCATGGGCCGGTTATTAATGACAAAACTATTATTCATAATTCAGAATATTGGGAAAATTAAATCAAAAGTTTTGCCATGCTAGATCAAAAGGGAAGCCATGATCTAGAAACTCTAGGCCGCGGAATCCGGGACTGTCCAGAATTGTATGATCATGAACCGGTGACAAATGCAATGATTCAGGCTGATCAGAAAAATGCAGCTCGCTCATCCACCGTGCTGTTTCTTCATTGTTAGATAATTCCAGATGATGAGTACTGACAGTAGTAGTCATGGGGTTTTCATGATCAGCATTCTGATCCGCCCTGATGACTTGGATCAATTTATGAGTCTGATCATCTTCCACCTGATGAGTAGGGTACGGTGTTTTGGAGGTACCCACAATATTAAGCAGCTTTGTATTTTGGTCTTTGAGGCCGAGTTTCTTGCACAAGTGTGTGTTCCAGTGGTTCTTTACTTGGTTGTCGGTTCTTCCTGGCACCCTCCCAGCAATCAGTGACCACCTATATATAAATATATAAAAATGATCATTAATTGTCAGAAATATTTATTACCTACTTGAGAGCATTTATTTATTTCCTCTTTTTTTGGGACTCTATATATGTATGTTTCACATAACTCTATCTACGTACGTACAGAAGATAATGTCAAATAATTGAATCCCCGGCCCATAACTTTTGTACATAAATTATCAAACTCAGCATTGATTGCAGCAAGGCATCCCAAGACGTAGTAAGTGGTGTCTTCTCCAGAAATTAATGCAGGTTCTACTCCAAAGTTACTTCAATTAATTTTCTCAAAAAGAAAAGGTAATATTTATATATATATATATATATATATATATTTGAACACTACTGTTTGCAGGCTATGTTGATAGATTTGATAAACAAATTAGAAAGGGAAAAAAAAAAAAAAAGGAAACGTAATGTACAGAGCAAGGAAGCAGTACTTCTAGCTAGGGAGAGAGTAATGATCCAGTACTGGGAAATCGACTATGAGCTGTGGAATTTGATAGATTTGTCCATTGGATCACATGTTTCAAAATTAGCATATACAAAAGCATGATTTGACTGAAACAAAAAGTTCGACAATAAAACAAGCTTATCTTAAAGTACTACAGCAATATATAGACCAATAAATGTACAGAAAATGAAGAAAGAAAACATGAAGGAGATGATGTGATGATCAGAACCTGTTTCCAAGAAGATTATGGAGTCTGATAATGAGATCTTCTTCTTCCTCTGAGAAGCCTCCTCGTTTCACGGTGGGGCTCAGATAGTTAAGCCACCTTAACCTACAGCTCTTTCCACACCTCTTTAAACCTACAAATTAACCATTCTCATATATAACAAGAAATGAAACCCTACTGCTCTTTGTTTCCTGTTGAAACAAATGGATAGAATATTGCGATCGAAGCTTAAACATGATCAATGTTTCTTTCTTGATTACCTGTAGTCTTAGAGATGCGATTCCACTTCCCTCTACCGTGCTCTCTAACGTATTCCAGTAGAATCCGGTCCTCCTCCTCTGTCCATAGCCCTTTCTTATACTGATTATCTGCGACCATTATCGTCTCAAAACAGAGGAAGAGAGATTTTACGGTGAAGTACTAGGCTTCCTTAGCTCCTGTTGGAAAGGCTTTGTATGTCTCAATATTTCTGGCTCTTTATTCAGTTCTTGGGCGGCGTGCGAAGCACATGGGTAAGTTTTGTCAACCAAGTCCTTCAACTTTTTGGGTTTTATATATGGCAACGGAATTGTAACTTGTAATGGTGCTGAGTGCTAGGATTTGCCTTCATTTGAAAAAATCAAGAAGACATATACATAATAATTTGTGTAAAACAAAGACTAGTATACTGTTTTTTAATTCTTTCTTTTATGATTTTTTATTGGGAGAAAATGGGTAGGTACAAATATCAAGACTTCATGCACTAACAAAAATGCTAGATATCAACGATGGCACAAGGTCAAATAATCTAGCTATCGGTATTTGCTGATCCTTTCCCAAAACCAGTATTATTTCCTTTTGAAACTGGATTCTCTTGAATAAAAAATAATTTACAAGAGCTCAATACGTCAATATCTGTTTAAAAATGTGATACTTTGTTCTAAAGTTGAAAAGCATGCATGAATTACCCAACCGACCTATATATTAAAANTCCAACATCTAGTAACCTTGCTATGTCACTACTATTTGGAGACCTCAAGTACTCATCAGAAAAAATCGCAACAATCGCCTTTACAAATTTTTTCAAACTCAATCGTGCGGTGGTTTCTCTGATCCTCAAATATCCGTTCATTAAATCTGTTGTTACCCCATATGCAAGCATCCAAATTGCTGCAGTCATTTTTTGAAGGGGAGACAATCCAAGCCTTCCACAGGCATATCTTTTTTGGACAAAATAACCATCATAAGCTTCTACTGCAAAATGAATGTGTAAAAATAGATCACGGCCCATTCGGAACCTCCTCCTCAAAACATTGGGCGGATATATTGGTGGCTGAGCAAAGTAATCATTCCAAAGTCGTTGATGGCCTTCCAATGGATCACGTCTGATGAACGTACGTCGTCGACGGGAAGCAGATGCTCTTTAGGTAGCCCTTCGCTCTCGATGTTGTGTCATTGCTTGCATCATTTGAAATTTTTGATCCGAATAATCATCATATATAATATGATCATCACTGCAAAAGGGATCCATAGAAAATTGAGTGGTGTGTTGTAGAAAGATTGGAAGAAGGAAGATTTGAAACCTCAATAGGATTTGTTTGTGATGAGTGGGAAGTACTATGGGTTGGTCTATTTATAGGATTACTCCAAGACTATTAGTTACAACAAAATTTTCATGTNATAGATCTCCGATTGTGAAAACCCAATTATGAGTCTCCTTAGTGAGAGGTCCATGAGTATTGTTAGATGAGGTTAATTCAAATTATCTCAAGTGGAGTAGAATTTTTACAAGTCTGGATCTTTACTCTTCTTATAGTCCAAATCAAATTATTGTGATTGCACATTTATGTCACTTAGGAGGCTACTAGAGTCTTCAAAAATGATTACACACTTCAAGATCAATAGTTTAACATGGTTGTTCTAGAAAATCTTAGAGANCATTTATGTCACTTAGGAGGCTACTAGAGTCTTCAGAAATGATTCCACACTTCAAGATCAATAGTTTAACATGGTTGTTCTAGAAAATCTTAGAGAGAAAGGAGAAACCTTTATTTGTAAGTTCACTCACTTTTTCCACATACCCACATACAATTGACATACATAAGACTCTTATTTAAAGAGTCATTAATTAATTTTCCTAGAAGTTAATTAATTGTTAATGGTGGGAAGTTAATTAAATGCTTGTAACTTCTCCACCCATTTGGAGACTACATGGGTCATGGGTTACCCATTTACTAACATCTCACACTTCTCCAGATTGGGGTGCCATACCCATTATTAATCTCCTCTTGATTTCTTAATCAATTATCCCTCATACAAAAAATAAAGCATGCGACTCAACGATGAGGCAAATGATAAGAGTACTTTATCAAGTCCCCATCTTACTAACATAGTACTTCATTCATTAACATCTTATCGATGCCCCAGACTATTTGATCTCACTAGATCAAGGGTCCTTAATCCCTCACGAGTTTATAATTCAAAGTGGCTCTTGACCTCACATTATATAATATGTTCATGATCATATCGAGTCAAAATGACTTCACCATTTCCCTAGACACTCACATCAATTCAATTAGATTTAACCATTTTTCTAGACACACGCTTCGCGAGACCATATTATTCGTAAGCCTAAGATAACATGGTAAAACGGCGACATCAAGTTTTCATCTCATAACATAGTTTTGGGCTCAATGGCATATGAATATATCATCCATTGATCTATTAGGACTCAAATAGTGAAGTTTTGCAAATACTTCATATATGATTATTGTAAGTCTCATCCTAGCCAACCTAAAGTGACATTTTCTAAATTTATCTTGAATATTCTCAAAGCATCAAGATGTTTACTTGTTCGCTTTTGAAACATCAAAGTAATTAATTTGTCTCATCTTGCCCATTTTAATTTTGCAAAGTAATTGAATATACAAACAAATGCCTCTCCTCACTCTATAATTTCCTACATCAACTATTATAATTCAAGTTTAAAGTGAATTAAAAAGTAAATTTAAAACACAAAACAATCTTAGGGTGGTATAGGGGTGGGCGGCTGGGCCCTGTACCCTGCTCGCCCGCCCTCCACCATTTTGCCCCCACCTAGAAGGGACAGGGGCCCTGTCCATCATATGTGGGTGGCGGGGTATCGACCTTCATCCTTGAGCCCAAGGGGGATGGGGTCGGCCTGGGCCCAAGCATGTCCGCTTTATATTATATATATATATATATATATATAATATAGTTATAATGAAATAACATCGTTTTGGGTATCCCCAAACTGGCGTCGTTTCATTAAGCTTAACTAATGTTCCATCGCTCCCCGTCCTTGTGTCAACTCCCACACCTAGACATACCCTCTCCGACCTCTCTCTCTCTCTCTCTCTCTCTCTCTCTCTCTCTCTCTCCTTGTGGCTTGTCACTCTCCTCTCAAATCTCAGCCTCTCTCGCCATCCCCATCGCCGTCACCATCCTCAGCTCATGTTTCTCGGACCACCATCCTCGAATTTTTTATTTTTTATGTTTTCATTGGATTGGACTATGGATGATAGGATTGATCAATGGATTTGGAGGATGAGATTGTGTTTTATGTGCTGTGAAGGATTGGGTTGTGTGTATTGATTTGAATTTTGACTGGTTGATTATAATTTTTCAATTTAGGATTTCGATCCAAAACCCTAAATTAGTTTAGTGTTTCAATCTGAAACTTTGATTCAAAACCCTTATTTATGTAAAGGTTTCTGATTGAAACCCTAAAGTAGGTTAAGAGCTCATAATGACACCCTTAACCTAATGTGATTTGGGGTTTCAATTTTTAAACTCTAATTAATTTTGGAGTCTCAATTTTGAAACCCTAATCTGTTTCAAAATAGATTTGGGTTTCAAAATTGAAACCCTAATCAATTGTGATTTGTATGATTGTATGATTTTAATTGTTATGTGATTTTTACATCATGTCAAGTATTTATGAGTTTGTGAGCCAACTCCAGGGACAGTGGGTCAAGTAGGAATACTAGCACTGCTAGCTCCTGTACCTGTACCCGTACCCGTACCCCTATACCAACCTCTAACCCTACACCCATGGGCCTACCAACGAAGAAACCAGCTTCAGTTATATGGAATCACTTCACCAAGTTAGAGGTGGGTGACCCCAATCAAGCACAAGTCAAGTATAACCATTGTGGTAAGGTGTATGGATGTTACTACAAAAGACATGGTACATCCCAATTAAAGGTCCACTTAGAAGAAGAATCAAATTAGACGTTCTTTACAAGAAAATAATCAATCTTGATTAGAGATTGAACTTAAAAAAGTGACAGATGGANCTCTAACCCTACACCCATGGGCCTACCAACGAAGAAACCAGCTTCAGTTATATGGAATCACTTCACCAAGTTAGAGGTGGGTGACCCCAATCAAGCACAAGCCAAGTATAACCATTGTGGTAAGGTGTATGGATGTTACTACAAAAGACATGGTACATCCCAATTAAAGGTCCACTTAGAAGAAGAATGGAAGAAGAATCAAATTAGACGTTCTTTACAAGAAAATAGTCAATCTTGATTAGAGATTGAACTTAAAAAAGTGACAGATGGGAGTAGTGGGGGAACTTTGAAGGGGTATACCAAATATGATCCGAAGGGGTATAGGAGTCACCTAGCTCATATGGTCATAACATAAGAGCTACCCTTTCGATTTTTGGAGGTTGAAGGGTTCCAAGTATATTCTAAGTTCTTTAAACGTAGGTTTAACATTCATTATCGCTACATGGTGGTGTGATATTATTAAATTATACGGTGTACATAAAGATTTGTTAAGAAACCAATTAAGGGGTCAAAGAGTTTGCCTCATCACTAATACATGGACATTGGTCCAAAACTTCAACTCTATGTCTTAGACTACTCATTTTGTAGATTGGGATTGAAAAATAAACAAAAAGATCCTCAATTTTTGTTTAGTTGCCAATCACAAATGCGAGACCATTAGGAAGGTCTTGGAGGCCGCAATAAAGGAGAGGAGGTTGGAGTGAGTTGTAACAATATCACAATTTAGTATCTTAAGAATAAGTTTAGAGAGAACAATAAGTCAATCATGGATGGTGAGTGTTTACATATTCGATGTGCTGCATATGTCTTAAATCTTATTGTGACCGGAGGTTTGAAGGATGTTCATGATTTGGTTGGAAGAGTTATAAGTTTGGTAAGGTTTGTGAAATCTTGACCAGCTAGACTTGATAAATTCAAGGTGTCTATTCGTTTTGCGGGTATTTAATGCGAGAAGGGATAGTGTCTTGATGTTAATACAAGATGGAACTCAACCTTCTTGATATTGGAGATGGTCCAACAGTATAGAAAGCCCTTTGACCTCTTGCGTGACAAGGACATGCAATATGTCAAGCACTTTGTGGATGATGGGAAATCGGGGTGGCCCAAAGATGATGATCGGGATATAGTGCAGGTTTTTGTAGAATGATTTAGGTTTTTCTATGAGGTCACATACACATTTTCTAGGTCTTTGTACGTTACATCCAATTAATATTTTCAACAACCATGTCAGGTAAAAGAATAATTAGATAAAATGTACGGGAGTAAGGATCCTACTTCTTTGAAGAATATGACAATGAGCATGAGTACTAAGTATAAGAAGAATTTTGGAGATTTGAGTAGGATCAATATTTTCCTATATGTGGCTATTGTTTTTGACCTGGAATACAAAATTGATGGCATGGTGTATGACTTGAAAATAGTCAATGGGAAGGCATAGGCGAATCATATTGCGATAAGGGTTAAGGAAACGCTTAGTAGATTGTTTGATGAGTTTGCCACATCCAAGGGTGGTAATATTCTAGGACCTACACCTACCGCATCACCTTCTCCCGATGTCGAGATGGCAAAAAAGCATAGGTGGGTTGAGAGGTATGAGCACATTTCCAAGTTTCAGAAGACTTCATACAGCCAATTGGAGTTGGACGGACACTTGGCCGCGGAGATGCACCCATTTATGTAGCAATTTGATATCTTAGCTTGGTGGAATGTTAATGTCGTCAAGTATCCCATCCTTGGAGACATAGTCTGCAATATTTTGGTCATCCCTATTGTAACCTCAATGTTCGTCTTTAGTACTGGATGACGCATATTGAATCCATTCTAGATTTCATTGTCTTCTACCACTATAGAGGCTTTGGTTTGCACTTAAGATTTTGTTTGAAAGGAAGCCAATTCATATTTCATATGTGGTAGACTTTGTGGAGGAGGAGGTAGTGATCAGTTTGAATCCGTTAGCTGCTCTTAATTCATTATTTTGATTTTGCTTATAATATATTATGTTATATTTATTTGATCGCACTTAATTTCAAATTCAATTGTTTTAAAGAGAACTTCGAGAAATGAGGCAATGTCTCAATTTACATTGGCTGCAATATGACTTTGATCCATAGTTGTTGTTGGTTTGTTAACTTTGTCTCTTAATTATTTGTAATTTTTTACATATGTATACAATGTCTGTAATTCTATTTTTCCTTTTTCAGGTTTTGTAGTCTCACTTGCCCAACCCTAATCCCAATGATCTCATCTTGGTTGGTAGTTTTAAGTTTTGAGCTTTTTACATATATATATATATATAATATATATATATATATATTGTTTGTAATTCTAGTTTTTTTCTCCTATTTGTTTTTCCAGGTTTTGTAGTCTCACTTGCCCAACCCTAATACCAATGACCTTATCTTGATAGAAAGGACTACTACAACTACAAGCTTATGATCTCATCTTGGTTTGTAGTTTTAAGTTTTTAATGTTTTTACATATGTATATAATGTTTGTAATTCTAGTTTTTTCTATTTTCTTAGATTTTATAATCTCAATGATCTCATCTCGCTACAAGTCTACAACTACAAGCTTATGATCTCATTTCTTTTTTAAAAGATGTATTTCAATTTTAGAAACTTAGAATTATTTTAGAAACATTGTTATTTATTCAATTTATTTGACAATTTGTAATATTTTTATATTAATTAGTAATAGTTTTAGATTAATTTATAATAGCTTAGAATTATTAGTTCCAACACAAAAGTTAGTAGTTAGAACTTAGAATTACTTTATTAGATATCATTGAATTTTATGTTTTGTGCTTTAACCTTTAAGTTTAATTTTTTATATTATGTATTTAATTTTGCTTTTCTGAATTAGGTAAAGCAATGAAATTAGGATGACATTGGGCCCAAAATGGTCTAGAAACAAGTTTTTTGCCATTTTTTAGCCTAGAAACAGGTTTTGAGCCAATGGTTCGATGGGACCCAACGAGGGGTGGAAGGACCAAGGGTGTTGGGGACAAATCCACCAAGCCCAATACAACTTTCTAGGCCGCAAGTGAGGAGAAATGAGGGGACAATATAAGAGGGGAAATAAGACACACAAAGGGTGAGGTGACATAAATCTACCCTTCCTCACCACTCCCAAATGGGCCAAATAAAAGGGGATCTGATGGAAAGATAAGGGGGACTTAGACTGAAATAATGAAGAGATCTTCTTCAACCTTACGATGAGGAGACTCCAAGGAACATCTTCTTTAGGCGAGAAGGGGTCACCGACCTCCATTTATACAGTGAGGTACTAGAGATCATAAGAGATTGTAAAAGACTCATCATAGTGTATTTACCCTGCAAACGACCCTTGGATGAAGGTCTTGTGCTGAACCACTTAAATATGTGTATCTCATTCTCTATTTACATTGCCTATATTCTTTTTCAATATGGATGTACGTATGAGCACCATATCAACCCTCTGAACTACCATTGTAGGGTTCAAATTGCATCATCGAGGCCACTTTCGTGGACCAAGAATGAATCTTTTCTTCGTTCCAAACTATGGTGCAATTTTATGCATTAACAATGAACTAATCTGGCTCCCAACATAGAGACTGGGGGCCTGCCTAAGGGGTACGAGGTCAGAGTCCGGGGAGCAAAACCTCCATCGTTAAGGCGAGTCACATCTAGGCTTGTGTATGTTTACATGCTGAGCAAGCTACCCTTTTTCTAAGTCTTAACTTCTATGGTTATGGCATGAGTAACATTGATTTTTTCTTAGAGCTAGGGTTGAAAAATTTTCCGTTTGGACAGGACCAAAAACTTGTTTGGTTGGTTTCGATCCTCCATTTGTTAAACCAAATGGCTTTCAATCTGGTCTCGGGGTGGGGTTTTTCATCCCAGACAGGACTGACCGAACTACAAATATATATTTTTAAATATCTTTTTATAAATTACATATATTATTTTATATAGTAGTTATATAAGTAAATTATGTAATTTTCTTCTAACCTATGACTATTGAGAATATAAAATATATAATTATTAATTAACTAATATCAATTACCTAATATATAATTATCAATTTTGATAATTTGAATAACTTTTTAAAGCTATTTTTAAGTAAAAAATTTGCAAATAAAGTTAAATAGTTGTATAATTCAAAATTATAAGCATTGTGGGTGTTCTTTATACCAAGGGTTACTACCATATTACTACTTATTTACTACTCATAGTTCATTTCAAGTTTTTTATTTTTTTTATCATTTTTTTTAAATATTTTTTTAACATCCTTAACCATAAAGATTAAAAAAATATATAATTTTACTAATAGTCACTTTCTTAACCATTAAGTAAAATTAAAAATTAAAAAAAATAAATATAAAATGAATAGTAAATGAGTAATAGGAGAATAGTAACCCTATCATTTTCATTATACTAATGAGTTGAAAATACACATTACGGACTTTTTTGTATATTTAAAAAATGATAGACTTTTTTATATGATTGAACCCCATTTGAACTAGCCCGGACTGATATAGAGCAACTGAATCAATAGTTAACGGTTCGGTCCGGTTCATTAGAGATGATCGATCTTGATCCAATTCACTAGTTTCGGTTCATCACTTCTGAATCGGACCGTACCGATTTACACTCCTGCTTGGAGTTTTTTCTCAGTTTTGGTCCACATATTCATTTTTTTTCTATATATATTTAATGGATCAGATTTTAAATTTCAGACCTTCACTTTTTAAGTTGGGAGTTATGCCAACACAGGCCTTTGGCACCACACGTACATTTTAGTACGTAATGATTGTACTCAGTTTTGTAATGATTATACTCATATATAAGCACGTGAAGACTTAGGATAATAGATTTTGAATGAGTCGGTGCTATGAGGATGGTCCGATAACGTGTCTCTTTTTATTATTATTTTTTATATTCTTAAATATTTAAATTACAAAATCATTAAAAATATTTATTTAATATTTAAATATAAATAAATAAAAAGGGACATTGGTAGAAATGCTCGGATCCAAGCATTTCTCATTTTGAATAAACCTGACAAATTGAATAAATATTTTAAAATTTGAAAAGGTTAATATATCTGTACAACTATCAAACAAAAATCAACGAAACGGTCAAAAACGAAAATAGAATTTTTAAAGAATTCTTACAAAGAAAAAAAAAAGCTTTGAATATTCAATCTGCAGATTATTCGCTTTGAATAATTAAAAATGTTTGGCTTTTGAGGAGCAGGTTTGGATAAAAAAAAGTGTATGTTTTATTTTATTTTATTATTATAATATTTTCAAATTTTTACATAAAATATAATAAATAATTTAAATTTTTAAATTTTAAAATAATAATAATATTAAAAAATAATATTTAATAATATTTTATTTAATTTTTAACTTTCATCTTAACTTACTATTTAAACCGATCGTGAATATATTCTCTCTTTCATTCACTATTCCTAATTTGTTTTTTAAAATATCGCTTTTTGTACCTACTTTAAACCGATCATAAATTCATGTGCCTGTTTATTTTTAAAGAAATGATATTTATAGTTATAAAATATATAATTATTATTATTTTTTTTAAAGAAGTAAATTACTATAAAATTTATATAAAATAAAATAAATTTTTAATAATAAATTTTATTTATTTAAAAAATATATATATATGACTTACATAATCTATCACTATATCTAGATTGCTCCTCGGACCGCAAGCAGATCACCGATATATATATTCACGGTAAAACACGCAAGACCGACCTCACAATTGCTATCCTTTCCATTCAAATCTACAACTGTTCACCCACAGACTCACAGTTGTTGGGTTAAACTGGAGTGAATTCATGTTTGCACGTGGTCCGATCCACTTTTGCTTACATTGTTTTGTTGTTGTAAACTTGTAAGGACTCCCATAAGTTGTCGTCTGGTCCTCGACATGTAACCCACAATATTTGTATGTTGCTTATTTTAAATTTTATCATTTTAAATTATTCTTCTTGTACCAGCATTTTAAATAATTATTATTAAATAATATTAAATATAATCATGAAATACGTAAGTATTATACAATCATTTTGAAAAAAAGTTGAATTTCCTATTAACGTTTATTTTTATTTTTTTTACGCGAGTCTAATATTTATTCACTTTTTTTAAAAATATTATGTGGCATTTATGTATTTCACGACTAAGAAAAATTAATTTTTCAATAATAAATCTCACATTTTTTTTAAAAAGTTATGCAGTACTTATACATTCTACAATTATATCTAACACTACTAATATATTTTTTTCATTATTGTACTAAGGTACACGACATAGACTCAGGCTACGTTTAGATGTTGAGTTGAGTTCAGTTAAGTTGAGTTTTTTATGAATACTAGTGAGTTGAGTAATGTAAAAAGTTCTATGAGCCCCATCTAAATTGAATTTAAAGTGTGTTTGAATGTTAAGATTAATTTAATACTTTATATGAGAAATTGAAAAATGTTACAGGTCCCATTTATAAAGATATTTTAAGTTGAAAAAGGTTGTGAGTTCTTAATGTAAGAAAGTTTTAAGTTGAAATGAATTTAATAATTTAAAAATTAGATATTTAAATATTAAACTTAACTTAAAATTTGATTGAATTTAATTGAAGTCATCTAAATTGGAAAACCAAATGCAACCTCTTCTCGATGACAAAAAAAAAAAAAAAAATTTCAGACAACGACATCAATCATCGTTACAAGTACAATATGATATTGGAAGTCAAAAGTCTCGTGACTTTAATACGACTACTGAGATGTTCAGAATCCAGTTACCATACCCAACCCCTCACCCCTCGTCAAATAAATAACATAAAAAGATCTTGACATAAGATACACAGATTATGATTCATTAAAATTGGTGAAAGTAATTACTTCATGTTTTCATGCCCAAAGCTGGTAGCAATGGGTCTTTCATCTGTTTTCATGCCCATTTTAACAGTACTTATTTCGTCTTAGCTACTTTGTACTTGTGTTTTGCTGGATACAGGGTACCAAAGGTTTGTGGGTATAGATTTTTTTTAGGCAAATATTAGGAATGTACTACTATTAGAGGCCTATTAATTCAGTAAAATGTTGGGTAGGTGGGTCCTTCCCACTGTGAAGATATGGAGAAAGTATGAATAGCAAGCTGATGGGAATGCATCTTATTGGGGAGGATACGCCCCTTTTTTTGCTGGTATAAATGATACAACATAACTGGACTTAAACCAACAGTAAGCTAATACAGAGAACATCATCATCATCACAGCAAAATTCTCACATAAATGAGCAATAAAGACTCCAGCAAACAAAATTCTCACGTATTATAAATAGTTTTAACACATCTTGTCAGTCTAATATAGAGAACATCATCATCATCATCATCACGACTAATATGAGCATAGAGAATATTATTTAAAATAAATGAAAGATTTCCCAGTTTTTCATTCTCCTCATGGAATTGGATGTATAACTACCTTTCCAGTTGCTCGATTTGTCTCAATGTATGAGAAAGCCTCCACAACCTGGTTGAATGGGAATGGCCCTTTGGGGTCAATAACTGGCTTCACCTTCCCACTCTCTAAAAATGGGTTCAGTTTCTTCAGAACAGCTCCATTTGAGGTGACTACAAATCTGAAACCAGGAGGTGTGACAGCACCAGTTAGGGCAACCACACTACCCCCATCTTTCACTACCTTCACTGCCCTTTCACACTGCCCTGTCATTACAGAAGAAGAAGAAGACGAAGAAAGAAAATGAATAAGATATTCGTGTATCATGAATTACTGCAAAGATCAAGACCTGGAAGACCATCAATTTGCATAAAAATTATCACCAATAGCATCATAGACGACATCAAATTTTTCTGGCAAATCTTCAAAGTTCTCCTTAGTGTAATCTATAGCCAAATCAGCACCCAAGCTCTTTAACAGCTCCAGTTTTCCAGTGCTTGAAGTTGCTGCAACTCTTGATGCACCAAACACGTGTTTTGCTAACTGCATCAATAGAAAATTTTAGGGGAGAAATCATTAAAAATGAAAGAAAAGATTGATTGACAGATTGAGATTGAGATTGACCACTTCTCTGGAAGAATATGAGGAGGGGATATAATGTGGTAAAGGTACAAGAGATTACATTGAGTGATCCTGATCCGAAATTCAAACCAATATGCAGATTGAACAACTATAACACCTAGACCCAAGTTTTATACGCTTGGATAAAGATTTATAAGTTTAGGCCACAGGCTCAATTTTGTTAAGGTCAGAAGGAAGATTATTTTATTGGGCCCATTAGCCCGTAATTTTGAAATTACGGACCTATATTCAAAATAGAGTAGGTTCAGCCCTTTACACCCAACAGGATGTCGGGCCTAGTGGCCCATATATGGATAACTCATGAGAATTGGAAATCAACCATTTTTGGATAAGTTATAATAGGATTAGGTGCCAAGAAACCCTCTAGATGAAGGCTATTCACACTTATATAGGTTGTTTTAGAAGAATTCTTGCACCAATAAGAGTCTGTTGCAGCCTACTTCAGGACTCTTTTCAAATAGGATTTGAGCTGTTCCAATCTTGGCGAAAGAGAAATCAACCGCACTTATAGGCTATAACTCCTAGCCATTAGGATTCTTAGAACCATTTTTTATTGCAACTATGAGTTAAATTCGTGCAGTCCTATTTTATTAAATTTTTAGGTCTCATTAAAAGGACTGTATGGCTTAAAAACTAGAAAAAAACAGAGGCTACTGCAAGTCTAGAAAGTTTCTATAGCAATCCCACAAGATGTTCTTCAAGACATCAATCCCTAACCCTAAATTACTGCTGCAAATACCAATCAGGCTTATTTTCTTGAGATCCTTGCTTAATTTTTATAAGAAAACCCTAGGAAAGTTGCTGCGATTTCAGGAAATTGGAAAACCACTCTCACCCTATCAATCCCAACATTTTAAGCAACTTACAATAGGTGATTATTGACGTGTTCTAGCCAGTATATGGTAAACAAAGTTTTTAAAGCGTTTTGCATGTAGGACCCTTTATTGAAAGCCCCTATTTATGTACCAAGTTATGTTATGATGAACATGAATTTCAATGTCATGTTATTATTTGTTTTACATGCATCATGATATGTTTTCATTTTTTATTATGACGGGCTATGCTATTTGGGGTGGATGTGCATGGACCTAAGCATGGTCTACCATAGTTATGTTATGATAAGTATTAAGCATGCACATTTTCAAGAAAGCCTTGTGTTTATTACGTTTATGGAATAATGTATTGCTTATTGAGTATTCGACTTATTTTGATAGTTGGTTTGTTTTTTTTTTTTTATGTTTTTAAACTGTACAGGTAAAGAACATAGTACCTGGCGTAGATCCTATTTCAAGAGATTTTTCAGACTTAGTTAAATTTTCATGCTATGGATCAGTTTTTAATGTTATGAGTTTTGGAAAACTATTTTCAATATTTTTATCAAGTTGGTCCCTTTATCAGGCACAGTTAAGAAAGTACATCTCCTAACATACGAGAAGGGGTTGTTACATCCTCTAATTGAAAGAATTTTAAATTATGCACAGCCACAAAGATCAGAAGGTATTTTTCGAATGAACTTTGATAATTTACAAAAGTTTCCCACCTATTTGTCAAGCATCTGTTTGTCTGTTTTCAGCATTAACAGAAAATGTAATTAGCAAGAAAAACACATACCTGAATAACCAGGCTTCCAACTCCACCAGCACCATTTAAAACAAGAATGGATTTACCAGCAGAAAACCCAGTTCTTTCTAGACCCTCATAGGCAGTCTCAATTGCAAGAGGTAATGCAGCAGCCTGAACAAAATCCAGGTTCTTTGGCTTTAGGGCCAACAAGTTTTCCTCGGTGGCTGTGTACTCTGCAAGAGAGCCAAACTGTTTAGGCCCTTCCAATGCTTTCTCGTTTATGTCTCCATATACCTCATCCCCCACCTTTAGGTCCTTTACTTGACTGCCTACTTTTACCACCACCCCAGCAACATCATAGCCAGGAACAGTCTATCCCCAAAAAAATCGAAGAGTAACTTAGTTCATGATTTTAATAAATAAATAAAGAAATAAAATAACCCGACTAGCTAGCATGATTTGTGAAAGACATCAGAAAGTTCAGCATAACTCTAACATCCTTGTGAGTTACGACTCCGAGGGGATGTTTCGTAATATTTTTCATTTCATCTAATCTCATCTCATTTAATTTTATTTACTTCCCAAATATCACTAAAACACAAACGCTTTAAAACTAATCATGACAACATTTTCAAACTAATTATTACAAATTTTCCAAACTCGCAAACTTGTAAACAAAATTAAAAAAACAATTTAACTTTTTCAAATCCCAAAACAAATACAATATTAAAAAAATTATATTCTAATTTTAACTTTATAATATTTTTATTTAACTTTTTTTCTCTCTTTTTCTAAAATCTCATAAAATATCATAACTCAAACCCTTTTACTATTATATACAAACCATTTTACTTCTATTCACATAATTATCATCTCATTTCGACCCCAAGGCATCCCCTAATTCACACTCCCTTTAGTAATTAGCCATTGCTGTACAGAAAAATCCATAAAATTGACCATTTATAACTGTTTTTTTCCCACCAAAACGTCAACAAACATTGCAATTCCAACAAAAAATCCCTGGAAAACCACACGAGCTCACAAACACAATGCCCCAAAATAATTTAAATTAAATTTCAGCTTCAAGGTCTCTGTTTGGCTTTCTTCAGAGAATGTATTTTTGGGTCCATAACCAGCGAAGATTCTCTATAAAAATTGTTCGTTTATACTCTTCGGCGGCAACAAAACATCCCCAGAAGAAAACAGAATTACCGGAAGAGGCGAATCAGTGGCCTTGAACTTTCCCTGCCTCCTCTTGAAATCGACAGGGTTAAGCGCCGCCGCGACAACCTTGATCAGAACCTGGTCCTCCTTCACTTCTGGCACCGAAACGTTAGAGTCAAACTTCAAAACATCGACACTCCCATACTCCCCATAAACCCAAGCTTTCATTTCGGAGGGTACGGAGGAGGCTGTGGCCGCTTCAGTGGAAGTAGGGGCGGCTTGGGAACTAGCAGAGACTCTGAGAGGGAATAGAGGAACCGAGGTTTGCAGAGTGCATTTCCTATTAGATTGCCGGAAACTGAGGGAGAGTCTGAAGGGAGAAGAAAACGTTAGGGGTGGTAAGGGGGAGAGGGAGTGGAAAGTTCTGAGTTGAGAAGCTGTGGATGCGAGCATGGCTGGCTATGGCTAGGCTTCCAAAGTTTCCAACCGCCACCAACGGCTTATCTCTTTGCAATCTTCTTTCGGCCTGACTGAATTACATATGGCGCTTGTTTGTTCCCACCGTACAGTTTGTGTCCTTATCCGTCATTTAATATTAAAATAGGATTTGAGGCTTGAGAGTGAATGTGAGCTGCCCGTAATTGATTTTTAAAAAATTTTTGAGTAATTTTCTTTTTTTTTTAAAAAAAAAGAAAAGAATTTGAGATGTGTTTTTATTAAGTTTTTTCAAAGTGGGCTAAAAAGGAGAAATTGTTTGGATACATTATTTTGATATATTTATTTATTGAAATTTGTTAAAGTAGGTAGTAATTAAAAGAAAGAATCTATTAGTAAGCAAAACTAGCAAATATATAAATCACTATGGCCATGTTTAGACACTAAAATGTCTAAATTTTTTTTCACAATTTCCTTTCCAAATATCACTCAAATACAAAACTTTTTTTAATTTTAAATTCTCAAATATTTCATCTAATCATTACAACTTTCTCAAGCTTCCAACCAATATAACTATTTTAAATTGTTAAAAACTATTTAACAATATTTTAACTTTATAATATTTTTATTCAACTTTTCTCCCACATTTTTCAAAACTCAATAAAATATCGTAACTCAAATCATTTAACTACAATTTCATTACGAAAACTTCTACAAGGAAGTCTTACACTGCCCACTCCCATATTACACATTTAATCAAGCATCTCTCCCTTGAATTGAATGAAATTCATTGCCCATTTCCTTATGTCTCCTAGAAAAAAAAAAGAAACAAATTCTATGGTGAAGAGAAGAAATTCACAAAAAAAAAAACCATAGCTATAATTAAAGGCTTTAACAATTTTCTTTCTAGATTTTAGACCTGCTCTGTCGTTCCTCTTTTCCAAATTTTCTCTTCCACAAATTTTGGTAAAGATCCGCAAAATCTCAACTCCCCTTTCATTTTCTAAATGCTTTTTCAAAAGAGTGTTTAGATGAAAGATTTAGTAAAATAATGATGAAGATGAATGAAGTAGGTTGCTGAATTGTGTATATTTAACTGATATAAATAGAAGTACACAAGTATTGGATTGTTACAATGATTACATAAAACTTATGTTTACATATACAAACTGGAGCAAGATCTATATCTTTAAACTTATTGTTTACTACAGTGTGATCCTCTAGGATTTCTGTTACTATCTTAACATCCCCCTTCAAGCTGATAAGAAGTTCACAAACTGAAAGCTTGTCCCAAAGATAGAGAAAGCATGAGGAAGTAAGTCCTTTGGTGAAGATGTCGGCCATTTGAATGTAAGTGGATAGATATCTAAGAATGATGTCTTTCTGAGCAACATTTTCATGAATGAAGTGGTAATCTACTTCAATGTGTTTTGTTCTTGCATGGAAAATTGGATTTGCTGCAAGGGAGAGGGCTTATAAGATTGTCACACCAAAGAAAAAAGTTCAATGAGAAGTGAGTGGAACTTGGAGATCAGTGAGAAGCATGTGAATCCAATAAGGTTCTGTAGGTGCAAAGGCATGGCTCGGTGCTACGATTCTGTACTAGAGCGAGAGACTATAGGTTTATTTTTGGCACTCCATGACACTAGGTAGGGAAAAGGAAACGCTGCATAACCTGTTGTAGAATGATGGTCAATCATATCACATACCCAATCAGAGTCACTAAAGGCCTGAAGTTGCAAGGATCCTTTTGCAAAGTGGGGCTATGATGAAGAATGCCCTTTAAATAGCACAACACACACGTTTCTGCAAACCAATAAGAGATGTCTGTGCATGCATGAATTGACAGAGTTGATTAACCACAAATGCTAGCTCAAGACGTGTGAGTGAACAATATGGAAGAGCACCCACAACTTGTCTGTAGTTGACATCTTGTAGGGGATCACCTTTGGTTTGTGAACGCTTAGAGCTAATGGCTAAAGGAGTAGAGCAGGGTTTAGCGCTAGCCATATTGGCCTAGTGTAGCACATTTCAAATATATTTGGATTATGATAAATAAGACTGAACTGGTCCTTAGTGATTTTAATGCCTAGGAAGTAATAGAGTGGTCCCAAATCTTTCATAGCAAAATCTTTCTTTAAGTAAGAAATGAGATTCATAATCTGAGATAAGTGTGTGTCTATCATTATCAAGTTGTCCACATAAACAAGTATAAATATATACACTTAGGGTCTGTGGTAAGTGAACAAAGAGTATTTTACTTGGGATTTGCAGAAACCAAGTTGAAGCAAAGTCTTAGAGAGGCGATGAAACCAGGCTCTAGGTGTCTATTTCAAGACATAAATGGACTTATACAATTTACACACATAGATGGGAAATGATGCATCAATGAAACTAGGCGGTTGTTCCATAAAGACTTCATCCTCCAAAGTTTCATGTAAGAGGCATTAGATACATCTAATTGCCTAAGGTGTCAGTTGTCGTGAATAGCCAATGCTAAGATCATTTTGATGGTAGAAGGTTTGATGATAGGGCTAAAGGTCTCTGAATGGTCCAACCCATCTAATTGTTGGGAGCCCTTGGCAACAAGCTGAGCCTTAAGTCTTTCAACTGACTCATATACCCCTTGTTTGACCTTATACACCCATTTATTTGGAATCGCATTGTCGTTGCTTGGCCTTGGACATAGTGACCATGTACCATTAGCTTGTAGTGCCTGAAATTCTTCCCTCATGGCAACACACCATTCAGGAACCTTCACAGCTTGGTAAAAGGTAGAAGGTGCATTAGGTATGTGTGAGGTGATTGCATAAAGAGGGATTTTGGTGGAATAGTAAAGGTGGAAGTCAGGGAAGGCCTTGGGCTGAAAGGTGCCTGTTTTATGACATGTGAGCATAGGGTGGGTGTTTGGTGAATCTATTGTAGAAGAGTGGGTGCAGGCAAGTGAATTATTTGGCAATGGGGGTGGATTCTCAAGTATGTCATCGCTGGAACTAGGGGAGGAAATGGGAGTAATAGTTCCATGGGTGAGAAAGTGTCATCATAGGGTAATTAAGATAAAGAGGAGGGGAGAGAGGAGGTACCTGGACCATTACTGATGATGTTGGGGAGGAAGTTCCTCGTAGCAAGATAATATTTTTCTCATTCGACTGAGATAAAGATGCGACTATGGAGCTAGCTGGAAACTGGGCTTCATCAAAGATGACATGCCAACTAAGGTAAACTAGATTTGTGGTAGGATTAAGACATTGATACCACTTATGGTTAGAACTATATCCAAGAAATATATACTTCTTGCATTGATAAAGGAGCTTGTGATGGTTGTAGGGTCTGAGTAGGGGGTAACATGTACGCCCAAAAACTTTGATCAAAGAGTAATCAAGAGGTTTACTAAGCAAGCGCTGGAATGGAGTCATGTTGTTGAGTACTGCTGTAGGAAGCCTGTTAATGAGCAAAATTGCAGTATTAAAAGCTTCAATCCAATAAGTTAGAGGAATGATAGAATGTGCCAACATTGCTAAACCAGTTTCAGTCACATGTTTATATTTCCTCTCAGCAACACCATTTTGCTGAGTAGTATGTGGGCATGACATGTGGTGGATTATACCACTAGTTTGAAGAAAATCTTAAGACCAATGAGAGGTGAATTCACCACCTCCATCAAATAGAAAACTTTTGATTTTCTTATTGAGTAGGTTCTCAGCATAGCTTTTGAATTAAAGAAAGCAAGAAAATGTTTTGACTTAGCATATAATGGATAAAGCAATGAAAACCTAGTGTAATCATCAATAAATATGATATACTAACGACAACCACTAATAGAAGGAATAAGACAATACCACGAATCACTATGTATTGTTTCAAGAGGACAATGAGATATTAAATTAAAAATAGGAAAAACAATTTTTTACTTTGGGCCAATGGGCATGGTTCATAAATGGAGCCACTATGTGGATGACCCAAGCGAAGATGCCTAATGGAGAGGTCTGCTGCAACACCAAGTTTGGCTGTAAAGGCATGAGTTTTATTTATTGTTACTTTATTGAGAGATGTGGCACGATCAATAGAGTAGAGTCCATCTTTCCTTAGCCCTTGTAAAACAATCTACCCCATGAGGTTCAGGTTCTCCTTCACAACAAAGTAATTAGAATTGAGTTTCAACTAGCACCTATTGTCTCTACAAAATTTTTGAATTGAAAGAAGGTTGGATGCAGTAGTAGGGGTAGTGTAAGATATTGTTCAAGTGCAAGGATAAAGAATGTGACTTGATATGAGTGGAACCAGTGTTTGAGATGTGTAAACCTGAGCCATTACCTATTGCAACTTCATTTTCACCTAGGTAAGGTTCACTAATATGAAGATTACCTAAGTCAGTTGTAATATCATTATTGGCACCACTGTTAGCTAACTAAGTTTGATTATCAAGGATAACATCTTAACTTGTAGTAGCCATGGCAGCAAGTTAAGCTGGTGGATGGCATCCCTTGTATGAAAAAATCCACCTTGTGGTAGCAATCAAGAGCTTGGAGGCCCAACTTGGCAGAAATCTTATATTGGTGTCTATTTTGATTGGAAAAGGTGGAAGACTCAGTTTGAGATACTCCTTGTGTGTCAGTTTTCTTTTCAGTGGATTGAAGGTGTTGACTTTGCTTGAATGAACTAGCAGATGAATTTCTTTTGTTCGAGTTGGAGTTGTATTTCTTTTGTTGAGAATATAAAGCAAAGCCACCTGAATCCTGGGCATAATTGTGGCTATTGATCATCATCTCATAGTTGAGCAACTCTTTCTGAAATTTATCAAAAGTGAGTTGAATTTGATGAGTTGAAAAGAATAAGAAGTAACAAATGCAAGAAAATAGGGATTTAAGCCACTGATCAATTAGGATGTCAAGTCATCTTCATGAACTAGCTTTTCAACAATAGCCAATTGATCAGCCAATGACTTGGCAGTCTACAAGAATTTGCTACAGGTTTTGGCTCCTTGGTGCAGAGATTGTAGTTGCCTCTTGTGATGAGCCTTTCTAGACATAGATTGAAAGGCAAACCCTGAGGCAAGGACATCCAAACTTGCTTCGAAGTGGTAAGGCCATAGACTGAGGATAAAACAAAATCGAAGAAAGTGGCATTCTGCTAGCTGAGAATATACTGATCCTTCCATTGCCATAAGGCAAAGCTAGGATTGATGGTTGCGGTCTCCTTGCCCTCAAAATCAAATACAAACTTGGGAGGATAAGATTCAGATCCATCAACAATGCCAAACAAAAAAAGGTTGCAAAGTACAGGTGTGAACTTCAATACCCAGATAAGAGAATTGGTGTGTTCAAGTTTTATTATAATGAGTGGGGCTAAAGTTTGTGCACTGAATGGAGTGGTGATAGAGATTGCATCTTAGGAAAACATGGTTGGATTAGAAGAGGTGTTAACCCAAGGAGGGCTCTGGTACCATGGAAGATCTAATAAAATAATGCGGAAGAGGAATGCAACAGCTTTCTGGTTTGTGTATATTTGATTGATATAAATAGAAGTACACGAGTATTGGACTGTTACAGTGGTTATATAAACTCCATCTCTACATATAGAGGTCTTAGATTGATCCTAATATAAGATAAGGAGCTATCTCTATAACAACTTGCCTCTATCCTTATCATCTGATCTTTGGTCATGTTTATCTTTATCTTTTGCAACTGAAAAATCTGCATCTTTAAACTTATTGTTTGGAGTGATTTTCTCAAGTAAACTTATGGTAGATACAAGTGAATTAGGGGAGGCAGAATCGTGGGACCAAATTGGGAGGACAATTTAGATATTTATGTTTTGCTTTTAGAAAACAAATTAAATTAAAGATTTGTGGGACCTAGTCTAACACCAATCTGAGTAAGGTTAATGAAATCAATGCAATATTTTGACATAATGATGTAGCCTATCCTTGAAAAATATATCAGTCCAATAATGTATCCAGCATGAAACATGCACATATACAACAAATAAGTTTCAAATCAGCCATCAAGGTCAAGAACATCCTTATGTTGTGGAGAAGAGATTCCAAGTATTATCACCAAGTGAAAGGGATATTTCTCCCTCTTAAGTGGCCTAGCCTCCAATCTAAAAGCCTTATGGCTCGAGGCCTGAATGAGCCCAACTCGACCCAACCTAGTGTAAGGAAGGATCAGGTCATAGCAGATGAAGGCGAGGCCCCAACCCAAACCTCGCGTGAGGAAGGATTGTTGCATTAAATGTGCTGGAAAGGTATATGAGCAGAAATCCCGACAGGAGATTCAGTTGTCAACAAAGGGGTTGTCATATTAAATGCGACAGCGTGACAGTCTGGGGAGAAAGGACCCAAAAGGGGAGAACTGGAGACAAAATGCAGGTTATATACTACTGCACTTTCTCTACCTTTTTCGATAATTTCTTGCTTCCTTCGAGAGAATCTAACTTTGGCATCGGAGGTGACACGACCACCACCCGCCACCCTTTCTTCTATAGGTACAAGAGCATCGTCGTTGTTGGTGGCTACAAGACAGGCATCAACAGTTGGAGCTGTCTGTGGAATCCAATATTACTTTGGTCTAATAGCATTAGCATATGTACGCTACTCGTGTTCTGCTCCAGAATGGCTCACAACCGAGAGACCACACCGGCTAACCACGAGGATGTACCTATGGAGGTGGTCGAAGAGCAAGTGATAGACCCTACACCCAAATCAGGGAGTGAGCATTGGGGCAGCCCCTAAGTGCTAAAGAACTTTGAGACGCTGGGTTGAGGGAATGCATAGCAAAACAGACTTGTACTACACTAAAAGCTTTACCCTCGCCCCCCGAGCTCATTGATCAGGAAGTTGAGGATGAGTAATGAAACAAGGTCTCATTTAATAAGGCTCCTTGTCAAGCACTAGGAAGTATTTGCTTTGCATCACACAGATATGCTCAGGATCGATAGGAACATAATTGAGCACCGCCTGTGTGATGACCCGAGTTTCTCTAGACTTGGCACTTAGAATTCGTTCTAGGTTTCCATGGCATTTTAGGAGCCTCAGTTACTTTGGAAGAACTTAGAGTCTTTGATTTGGTAACTTGAGCCCAAGAGGAGAGTGACCTTAGATTACTTTGTAATTTTCGACCTTATTTAGAAGGCCCAATGGTTTAGACCCATGACCCAAATCTTAAGTCACTAGTGCCATGTGTCATGAGAATGTTACACTTTGAATCTAGTCTTGATAGTGGGTTAAGGGGGAGAGAGAAGTGTAGGAAAGCACCAAGAATGGCTTGCACGCCTACCCTAGAGGACTTGCCACTTGTCAACTTGCTAGAAACCTTCTAGATGAATCAAGTGGCAAAGGGAACCTAGGAAGACTAAGGGATGTTCGGCTAGCCCATCTTCCCATATCCGTAGCCCATTGTCTTGCCCAAAATTCGAGTTCCAAGGTAGATTTCTTGGAAAGGGAAGCCTAGAGAAGTGAAATGGAGCTTTTCTAGAAGTTTTGCATGGGAAACCGAACTGAGGCACATAGGATTTTAAATTTAGTCAGTTTTTGCCAAGTGCCCATGCACTAAGTTTTTAGAAGAATTTGTGAAGAGACTTTTGTATCAAGGACAAATATACCCTTAAGGTTTCGGCTAGCACACTCCCAAGCACCCCATTCACTTGCCACTTGTCACTTAGTTTATTTTGGACCAATGGCACATGAACGGTCACCTAGGGAAGGAGCACTATGAAGATGAAGTATCAACTTCAGAAAAGAAGAAGTGGACGGTTAGGGCTTTAGCACACGCCCAATGCCACTTGTCATCCATGCCAAAGGTTACTTGTTGGGAAAAGGAAGAGGCATGTAATGTTTTACCGAGCTACCCTTGAAGAAATATTCACTTGTTTAAGGAAATGAAGAGCATAAAGGGGAAAAAAGGTAATTTCAGCCTAAGGAAGAGAAACCCTACACGCCACCCCCAATGTGTCCCTTCCCAATGCAATCTAAGTAGGGAACTCCAAGAGGTATTTTCGGCAAAATAGAAAGGGGAAGAAGAAACCTATGCCACTTGTCATCCGTACAAGGAGTTTGGAAGCAACCAAGGAAGGAGAGAAGGGTCTTCAATAAAAAGGAAGAGGTACACGCTAAGAGGCTTTTACCTTGCCATTTTTTCAGAAATTGCATGAACTCTCACTCTCTCCACACAATTCTCACATATTCACTTGAAGGTTCCCTCACTTTCTCGTATTTTCTTTCCAACCAAACAAGGAGGATCCTTTCAAGAAAGGGAATTTCGGTACCATCAAGGATAGACATGGTAATGATCGGTTTCCTCTAGTTTTTCACACACGTCACTATAAAATAAATATAGTCATCAAATAATGGTAAAACTTAGGGGTGGGGGTTGGTCACCCCACCAGGCCTGCTTGGGCGATCTGCATGTCCCACCAAGGGATAGGTGGGCAACCTGCCCACCCTGGGCACAAGTGCAGCCAGGTTGCTTATGTTTACAATTTTAAGCCGACGCATCCCAGGTAGGGTACCCACCAGCCTGTATGCTTACTGTCTAAGCAAAAAAATAAAAAAGAATAAATCCTTACATTTACAATCTCTCTCCCACTCGTCTCTTCTCTCAGGGCCTCCAAGTCCCTCTCATTTTCTCTTGTCCCAGCCATCTTTTTCCCACGCTTGTCTTCTTCTCTACCTTGTCGTCGTCGTCTCCTCCTCCTCCTCCTCCTTCGTCTGGGCAAAACAAATGGCCCTGGCCTCAGGTGTCTCGAGTCAGAAATCGGCAACCATGGTCATTGGTCTCTTGAGCCAAATCTATGTTTTCCATTTAGAATTTTTGTATGCTTGACATAGATATGTATTTTCGAGCTAGAAAAATGTTTTGTTGTTTGAGTTTCATTTCTTTGACATGGATCTTGGTTAGATCTTTGTTTTGGTGTTGATCTTGTCTGCATCTTTAGGTGAAGGGGATAAAAAAATCATCTGCTCGATTAATAGGGACAGATAGACCAAACAAGGGACGGGTGTGGGGTATGGGAAGAGTTGCTGCCCGCCCATATAAGGCTGGTGGCAGGCCTAGTAAAATGGTGGGTCGGATTGCAATTTCCATTTCATATCTCGATATTAGGATTTGTTCTTGTTTGCAATCGTTTTGTGTAATGCAAAGATTAGAGTATTAGTAGTAATTCTCTTAGTAAGTTATAAATTAGTTCTGTTATTTAGTTTGATGTTATAGCTCGAAAGCTTATTACACAAATTGATTCATTAATAATAGTACACCTACTGATTTCAAATGCTCATGCTGCATATGAACTGATAGCGCATCTGAATTTGGAAGCTTGGCAATGCACTTAACTCACCTATTTATCAAACTTTTCTAGCAACCATTTTAATATGTTATTCCATGAATTCACCTAAATAAATTATTAACCATTTGCCTTTACAATTATGCAACAAATGTATAGTACATATTTAAAAGGTAAGTCTAAATCTCCCATTAGAAAATTCATCTATTTAGGCTCATTCATCTTATATTATATTTTTTCCTATTCGATTAAATAGTGTCTCGGTATTATCTTTCGGAAAAATAATCATATATTACATTCTAATATTCTATCACGTAAAGCAGTTCCACTACGGCCGAATAGAGTTTAGGTTTTCTTTTCCTTTCTTTAGCAGCCCCGTGACGTTGATTTAAGAGTTAATAGACGTACTCCAGCCATAACATTTGAATGGCACTACTCAATACTCATAATTTGAATGGATGTTCAACTATTAAGAGGCACTCCAAGAGACAAAATCATGATATTGCTTTAAGCATATCTCTATAACAAGTTCACATAGATATGTATGAGATGAGATTAGATGGTTCAACAATTTTGATGTTGTTGAAAGTTGAAAGTTGGATAAAATATTGTTAGAATATTATTTTTTAATATTATTATTATTTTGAGATTTGAAAAAATTGAATTGTTTATTATATTTTGTATGAGAATTTAAAAAAATTATAATGATGAGATGAGATTAAATAAAATGAAACACTTTTACTATCTAAACGGGATAGTTCTGTGAGAGGACAAACAACCCTATGTGATTCAGAGGAGTAAAGGCACGCACAACCCACTTGGGGGGGTGAAACCATGCATGCACGTTACAAAATGTCGTGAATAGTGAATAATGATAAATGTGAAAACTTAGGATAAGATAAGATAAAGAAAAAAAAAAAATGAGCCCTTTGATAAATGTTGGATTATTTGGTGTATTCTTCAAATGACTATGGCTCAGTTATATCCAATTTTGGGTTAACAATTGATGCAATTATTGGTAATAATTCATTTGGATCAAAGCTCATTTCTACATACTATATACCTCTATCTGTCCATCGTGGCACCATTATATTATTTGTACACTAATTTGTGTTTATTATAAACTGCTCATTATAATATGCTCATTTGTTCACACTACCGGTATTTTATTTCTCTTACTAAGTAACTAATCCAACCCGTTTACCTAATTAGTTTTTAGATTCCACTGTACATTAGGACAACAATTGAAAACTTTACAAGTACACCAATCATGATCGTTATAGAAAACCACATCCAATTGCCAGACGGAGGAATGCTAAAACATAAGGAGGGATAGTGCTCGGCTCGTAGGCGAGCATTACGGGGTTCAGTTACTTGCCAATTGATGAGTAACGTAGGGAGTGATAGTGCTAGCCATCTTTGCAAGGAATTGAGCGTGTGCAATTAGAAAGCAATATTGCAGGTAAAGTGCCTACCAATAGGTGAGCATTACGAGGTTCCGTTACTGCCACTCGGCAAGCAATGTAGAGACTGATAGTACTCACCATCTTGGTGAGGAACATGCATAGGGATAGACAAGGTTTACATTAATATGTATTTACTTATTTTACCAAATGGTTTTCTATATGTATGGTTAGCTACTGAAAATTGGATCCTTAGCATAGAAGAAATATTCACGATACTGAATTGTGCTAAGGTGCAAAAGACCAACTTTGCCACTGTCGAGCTCTTGGGAGAAGCAAAGAGGTGGTGGATCTCTAGAAAAGAGCAGTAGTACTTGGTGTGTACCCTGACGAGAAGGAACATCTCATGGGCAATCAAAAAATTCTTTGGTTTTTTTTTAGAGCATACCTAATTCTCCCTAATAATTCATGGGAATTAAGTATCTGCCAATCTAAAACAAGGATCTATGAAGGTGGAAGAATATGCAGCCAAATTCTCAGAATTATCTAGATTCACACTCTACCTAATTCCAAACGAGGAGAAGAGGACCATGAGATTTGAGATTTGAAAAAGGATTGAACTCACGAAGTGATGATCGCATATGTAGCTTGCGACTGAGGGACTATACGAAACTGGTGTAACGGTGTATGATCTTGAAAAAGTGCATGACAAGGAATTCAGCATTCTTTGCTCAAAACAAGAAAAGGCATGCATTCAATCACGAACAGATGTCCAACATGGGTAAAAGTTCATGGCGAGGAGGGAATTTCTTCAACGCAAACTTAAGAAACAAAAGGCCCAATTGCCCCAAATGCAATGAGGCCCATATATGTGAGTGTTGGAACGACGACCCTATTTGCTATTGGTGTCACAAGCTAGGGCATTATTTTAGAGAATGCCCCAAAAACTTGGCACAAAGCCTAACTATTGAAACTACTCAACAAGGAAGGCTTCAGATCTAGCACCACTTGTACGTGGAGTACAAGGACTCTACCAAACCAAGGGAAGGGATTCCCTCCAGTGGGCAAAATACTAGTGATAAGGTGGTAGCTATGCAGGCAACGTGCAGCCGAACAAGGAGTAAGGCAAGCAATATGTTGTAGAGAGCCTGACAAATACAGGAGAACACAAGGCGACGAAGGAAGGTTTGACCTACACATGCGAGTAAAGGATGTGTTGACCGTACAAATGTGAGGAAAGGGCAAGGACAAGCTCGATGTAGAGATGGAAGCCCTTCGAGATAACACGGAGATGCTCAATAGGCAGTAGGTGTCGTACCCAAAGCCCATGCTCCATCAGAGACGCCATATCTGGAGTACGCATGGGGAAGTCAAAATATGGACTTGCAAACCATATTATCTTACCTTAGAACTATGATACAACGCCACGTGAGAGACTTTTGCTAAGAAAAGGATTGCAAGATTGGACTAAAGGCAAGTTTTAGGGATGTGCACATCTTGTCCCGTTAATCACTCGATCCCTACAATTCTTCAAATCTAGAGGGCAAATTGACGGTTGAGATTGAAAATCTCTCATTCAAGTAAGAAATAGGTTAGAAGAACATCAAGACTGTAACTGGCAGTCCTATCGTATAAAAGGTATTGGACAAGAGTCAACATCTCACTTTGAGATCATAAAACATTTCTCCTCAAAGTCTTCAAAGAAGCAAGGAACTCAAGAACTTCACAACTGAAGGATTGGTGTCAATGCAGCTTTAGTATTAGAAATACCATGTATGTAGGTTCACTCCTACAACTACAGTAGGAATGCGGGGTAAATATTTGTAGGTATGTTCAGGATTTGCATATTTTATATCACATCATTTTCTTGCATGAAAGTGCATCTTTTTCCATTATATTTATTGGTTATCTTAAAGATATGATTTTAAGATGCGAATTGAGATTAGGTGATTTGAAGAGATGAGTTTTCCAAAGCATTCAAAATTCATAGGATCGAGTTGAGGATTCCATTTACCATTCCAGTGGCCTGTGCCACTAGCTTTATACCAGTAGAGGGACTTCCTGTGATGATCGGGGTGTGATCCGTATTGATCTCACGTGATGCCACAAGTAGAGAGAGAGTCCCCATGTTGACCAAGTGGGTGTCCGGTGTTCCACGTATGGATCGGGTAGAGAGAATCCTCATGTCGGATGGGTGAAGTGATTTTCTGTCAGTTTTGGTGAATGAGTTCACGTATTAGCCAGGTAAAGAGATTTCTCATGCCGAATGGGTGGAGTGATTCTCTGTTGGTAAAATTATTATGAGTACTTGGTAATATAAGTGTTTTGCTTAACATGATGACTCCTCGTCATGCTTATGTATACGTGTCATTTGCTCAGAGTGTGATTATTTTTTAAATAAATTAATATATATAAAAATACATCACTTGTGGTGGAGAAAAACTGTAGTATCAAATATCACTTAAAGGTTACACCTCGACCAAAACTATAAAAAAATATTATCCACCGATTGATCATTTACAACAAAAATATGGTAGACCTATTTTGCTTTGTTTTATTACCCTCGCGCCTTCTGTGGAATATCCGACCAACAACTATAAATCTTTGTCTCCCTTGTAGCTCCCAACTTGGCCACTTAGAGGATGATTCCTTGCCATAGGCAAAATATGTGTGACCGCAACTTTATACGTATGAAATGGTACGTGCATATTCATCGTCAATGTCTCTCATTATTAATACTATCGTAGATTTTATGTTGTTAAGGTTTTATAGAAATCTCATTGTTGTGGTCCCACATGCGATTTCGTTCATTGGAGTCATAGGCCTTGATGCAAATATAGTCCAGGAGAATTATTCCAAGGAAGAAAGACCAACCCACCCTAAGAAGTAGCTATGGAGGTATGTCTCTATTAGTGCTTATCTTGTAATTTAAGATGATTATTATAATTAGGAGACGAACCTTGTATGGTTCAATGCATGTTGATATAAGTTAGGAACTTATGATGGTCTGTAACTTTATTTTGGATGAAATGATAGTGATTTATAGTTATTACTATTAATAGAGAGATTTATTTGTGCATCTTTGGTACTAATAGATTAGTCTCTAACAAATCCCCCCCACAATAATTTCGTTGTGATCCATTGTTACTCATGAGTGCATTAAGAGCATTGGCATTGGCTTCATCAAAAGCCTAGCCAAATGTAAAATATGATGAATTTCATCAAAATAGAGCTGCATTGAATTAGCCAAAGAGATAAGTGTGAAATTTTGAGTTACAGTATATGGATGGGTTTCTTCAAATTTGAAGGGCTACTATTCACTCATCAAATCTATTTTTTATTTACTTTTAATCTCCAAAGGTCTTTTTTATTCATGTTTAATCTTTAACCGTCTTGTAATAATAATGTAAGAATCAAATTAAATTATTAATTAACATATGATTAATATAATTGTAAAATATGAAAAAAAATAAAATATTTTTATTAAAAAATAATATTATATTATTATTTTGATGAATGTGAGGTTATGACTAGAGAGATTTTGAATTTATAGAAATCATGTACTTTTCATCAAATTTTAGAGATAACTTTGATGAAGACAATGCCAATGCTCTTATAGGCGCGCACCTTGTTCGAGGAGACGAGAGATCTAGCTAACTTGTTGGCATCTCGGGGACCGCAGTTCCTCACTAAGGAACTATTGAGGGCCGAGGGCGTCGCATAGAGGCAATCAAGCAACGAGTATTTATCTCACCCCAGGAAAAACGGAGGAAAATGCAGATGTGGTCATTGTAACTTACAACTATTTTCTAGATATGATGTTGTACTATTCGATTCCAGGGCTACACATTCTTTCATATCTCAAGTGCACGTAATTTTTTATAACATTGAAACTAAACCATTGGGGTAAAATCTTAATGTCTTCACCCCCACTGGAGGTAGGCCTGTTCATTCGGGCTGAGTTTTTTCTTGGTCCAGTTCGGAACTCAGATAACTTGGTTTCAATTACGAGTTCCGACTTAGAACAAATTCAGGCCGGTACCCGCATAGAAAAACCTGGGTACACTCAGTCCGGGTACCAGATTTTAAAGTCGGAACCTGGGTTTACAACTCGGTACCTTTTTTTCAATTTGAATGTTTTTATGTTTTCTTTTCCCTTTCTAGCAATTAAATGGACAAAAACTCAAAAGAAAAATGCATATTATGTCAAATTAATCATCCATTTTATGGTTCTTCTTTCTTTTTTTTTTGGCTCTCTTCCCCATGTAGCTTTTTATTGGTGGTCAAGGAACATGAACATGTACTTTGACCCATGTTTTCTTTCTAATTTTCTTTTAAGCCTTACATGCATTATAATGGAACGATGAGACGTGGGTACAACCTGTAAAGGGATTTTACAATATTGTTTTGACATATTTAAAGGATGTGGTTTTACTTTTCACATTGTGTTAATTAAAGACTAATTCAAGTATATTCTCCATAAAAACCTCCTTTTTTTTAATAATTTTAGAAGCAAAAAATAGTGTAAGTGAGATCGTTATAAATTTATATCCATCAATTGAAAGCTGAGTTAAAATCATGCTTAACCTTAGGTATGAATTACTATATATATATATATATAGTACTTCTAACCTGTACATGGTCTTGGGGATGATCGGCTATGGAAGTAACAAAATTAAGTTGGATAGAATTATTTACTAATTGGGATTCTTGAAAATTAAATATCAGTCCTAAAACTAATAGATGATGATCATTTAATTGAAGATTCAAAATGCATATAAACATTAATGTAATATGTAGTTTTCATATATATAAACAATGTAATTTTATTTTATAAACAATTTTATTTTAAAAATTAAATAAATAGAGCTTAAATGCAGCATTAACATTTTTTTCATGAGAAAAATATTCATAATATGTAGGCTTTGATTTTTTTAAAACAATGTGCAACCTGAAACCCGAGTTTTAGGTTTTTAAAAACCAGTTTCAATTCGAATTCCGGCTCGAGTTTGAAACTCGGATTCTGGTTCAGGTATACTAAATTTTCGAGTTGAAATACAGATAAACAGTCCTAATTTTTCCGGTTCAAGAAGTATTTTCCATAACAAATTATTAACTTGATATGTACGTATGTACAGCGCTGGTTGAATCTAGCTTCAATTTTTTTTTATTATTATTATGTAAAACACTTAAACCATTCCATTATAAAAAGGCTGCAATACAAGTAGGAGGATCGTCCATAGTTACAATGAGATCAGAAATGGTAAGAGCATCTTTTGCAAGTAAATGGGCTATATGATTGTCATTTCTCCTAACATGAGAAACTTCCCATTTTGCAAACAACTTAAGATAAAATCTAGCCTCACTCCAAAACATTATAGAGCTACTCAATGCTTCTCTATCTTCGACCAAGGCCTTTGTGACTTGCAAAGAATCACCCTCGAGTATAATCTGGTGTAGACCAATCTCCCATGCCAGTTTGACAGCTTGTAGAGCCCCATATGATTCAGCTAGTAAGGGATCAAGGTAGAGCTTTTTCCTTTGCCTCATTGTTGCAATAACCTGGCTAGAACTGTCCCTTATAACCACTCATATGCCAATCAGTCCCTTGGCTTTGTCTACTGCCCCATCCCAATTGATCTTGAACCAGTCCACCAGTGGTGCTTGACAAGAAATCACTGGGAGGAGGTTTGGTTGGTGCAGAGAAGCCTCAATTTGGTTATAAGGTCTTAAAGGGCCTCCGCACTTTTCATCAAACGTCAAGATTTCATTAAAATCACCTACACAAAGCCAACATGTTGTACCTGTAGGTGTAAGAGCCTATAATAGTTGCCAGCTTTCATGTCTCTTAGTAGTGATTGGGTTGCCATAAAGCCTGTAAGAATCCAATGACCACCCGCCCTCATTTACTTTACAATCAATGAGATATGGTGTTGTGTATATGACAAGACTTCAACTTCTGTTCCTTCTTTCCATAGGAAGGCCAAGCCTCCACATGTTCCTTTTGAGTTCACCATAAAACTATTTTCAAAATTTAGTTGTCTTTTGACTATTTCAATCTTTACTCTATTACACTTTGTTTCCATTAAGAAAACAAAATTTGGGGACTTGTTTTGCACCATGAGATGCAAATTATTCACTGTTCGAGGGTTCCCAAGCCCTCGGCAGTTCCGGCTTAGGCAACTCATAGCAAATGGTGGGGTTGTACCACAGCCTCCACCACCTCGGTTTTGTCTAAATTATCAACAGGAGAAGCCCCATGTTTTGCTTTCTTCGAAGCATGAGCTGCCCCTCTACCATTGATCTAGTAACAACTCGCTTAAAGCCTCTTGGGTAGTTTGCTTTGTTCACCTCAAGCCCAGCTACAAGGCTTTCAAAGCTCTTGTTTCTAGCTTTCCTTTTCTAGCTTGCTCTTTTTTTTTTTTATCTTCTCCAATTCTTGGACCTGGCCTGAAACAAAATGGGCCAAAGATGAAGCTTGGGCTCTCAAGTCCAGACTACCCTCAAGGCCCAGGCCTGTTGGGTATTGTCCTTTCCTATAGTTTCTATTGCACGCTTGGTGCACACCTCGATGCCTTGCATGGAACAAGCATCCTCAGCGTGAAAAGTCAGCCCTGGACTTTCCAAATTAAGTACAGAGGGGCTTACCTTAATAGGCTTTTGGAATTTTTCTGTAGACAACCTAGGAGAAAACAACTTTTCAATAGCCTTTCCCTTGCCTGTGTTGTCAGCATCAATCAAGCATGTTTCCTGGATTTCTGCAGTTTGTTTGGGCTTGCATTTTTTACCATCATCCCTGACCTCCCTTTCCTTCCTCCATGGATGACCTTCTGCTTTATGCTAGTTGTCTTCATTGCCATAGGTTTTGTGGGTGCTCTCACTATCTTTTGTTGTTTGGGCTCACAGCCAGGCCCCATACTACAACTTGCTATCTCTGAGTGAACTTACCGAACAGCCAGATTTGGCATGCTTGATAACCCCGCACTTGAAGCAAAAGGTAGGGAGATGTTCATACTTGAGAGGGACCCAAGTCTTTTTGCCTGCAATTGATAAGAACACCCCCCTAAGCAGTGCTTCTGAGATGTTGACTTCCACCCTTATTCTCAAGAATTTCCCCCAACCAATCCCTCTAGCATCCACCTGGACAGAAATAACTCAACCTATACAGCCACCAATCTGAGTTCCAAACTCGTAGGTCATGCTGGAGAGTGGCATGTTATATGCATGCACCCAAAACTCCTCTTTATTAAATAGGACTTCATTTATGGACCTAGTCCCTTCAAATACCTGCAAGCACAGTTACCATCTATCGAATGACCAGGGTCTACCCTTGATAACTTTTTGCTGGTCTTCTTCTTTATTAAACTCGATCAGGAACTTGTTCATACCTACTTCTGAGAACTTGAACCAGCTCTCACATCTCCATATCTTGGCCATTGTGGACTTGAAAGCTTCTCGATTTACTGGTTTCTCTGCAATGATCACAACCAGTAGGCAAAACTTGCCATATTGTTCTGTTACTTCAGACAAGTTTATATTCGGAACTACTTCCTCTTTTTCCTTCTCAGTGAGACTAAGTCCTTCCCACTGTTTAGCTAGATCATCCTCCATTGTCACCTCTTCAGATCAACCAAAGCCGTATAAGGGACTAAACTCTATCCAGAGAGAAAAACCTCAGTGGGAGGACTGATCGTTGCTAAATTAAATATTTGGGTACACATTGTACATGAGTAGGCTTAAATGAAGTGGGCTTAATATGTTATATCTATCTTTTTCTGAAATGTTGAAAGTGCTTGAGTAAACTGTAAGACCCTTTCTCAAGGTCAGGACGTGCATTTGTAACCTTGCGTCCGGTAAAGCGATTCAAAATCATAATAGTACCTCATTTATTGAATCATAAAACTAGCTTGACATAAAAAAAAGTGTCATAAATAAAAATAAAAATATAATAATGTAAGCATAAATTAGTCCAACGTGACAATAACAATTATTGTAAGGTTTAAATGCTCGTTTGGATACTTGGAATATCTTAAGATTCTGTGAATGGTAACGAAATGATTTTAAAATATTTTATTGAGTTATGAGAAAAGAGAGAAAGAAAAAGTTANAAAATCCATTCGAATTAGATATTTTGTGACAAATAAGATCTTCTCAAAAATGCAAAACCGTTTGAACGTGACAAAATAGATTTGAATAGGAAATTAATATCTGTTCAAACAGTATATAATCTGTTCGAATAATAATCTTGGCGGGAAATTAATTTGTTTTTCCTGGGAAAAGTTCATGACCATTTGAACTTACATTTATTTGTTTGAATGGAAGAAATTTGGTGGGAAAATGTGACAGAAAGGTTGATAGACCGTTCGAACAAAAAATATCATTCGAACCAGTTCAAATACCACATTTATTCATTCGAACAACTAATTTGGTTGGAAATTATATAAAATTTGTTTATCACCATTAATTTGTGTATATATTTTTTCCATTAAAGTAATAAATATTTTTTTTTCCATTAATTTGTTATCATTTTCAAAATATAAAAAATGTGTATATATTATATATTATTATTTACTGTAAGTTAAAATATTTATAAATTCATAAATTAATTTTATGTAATTAATTTCAAAATTTGATAGTGATTTTTTTATGTTAAATTTATATAAATATAACTTTAAAGATAGTGTCATTTTTGATATTATCATGAATGGTAAGTAAAATGAAAAAACTAAACAAGGTAACAGACACTAAAAATAAAAATCATACATTATCATCCCAAATATATAATGTTCGATATAACATAAAAAAGTAAAATAATAACTAAAATTATCTATTTGCTAAGTAGATCAAAATTCTTTTGTAACATTTTAATGCATCCATCTAGATCCCTAAACTTCTCCATGATGAGCTCAATAAACTGCACAAACAGAGCTCGTACCTGATCCAAAGTAGCCCCAGTAGGCTGTCTCTCAACACCGACAGTACTACTACAAACTAGATCAGTCAGCGTGCCACTAGGTTGTTCTACTGCAATCTTCCGCAAGTACCACTTGCTCTTGATGAATGTTATCTTGTTAAGGGGCCCCATCTGTGGCAACCTCCGCCTAGTTCTAGACACTGTAACCCCCGATCGGAGTAGAAGGTTAGATATCAGCAGTGCAAATGTTAGACTACCTCCACTGGAATAACGTGACTCTGATCGAATGTGGAGGAAGAAATACAATACAAGATTAATCGGCTCCCTCTGTGCTATCTGCAACAAAAATCTAGCTTGCTCGATTCCGAAATCAGTCTTGTGTTTTTTCGGATCGATATTATACCCAACAATCAAATTAAGCATTATGACAAGTGCTATACAATCGACTTGTCTGATCACCTTACTCCTATCATATGGAGGAGCCGAAAGGTCTCGTACTAGCTGACGGGACCTAATCGTTTGTGAGACCATCATCAAGTAGATTCTCGTCCTCACTATCATTCAAACTGGCATCTGGCTCTACATTCTGCACTAGCAATGAGGATGCGGCCGGTGAGTTTGAATCAGAAGGTGTAGTCGCTGCTCCTCGTGTAGCCATCGTAGCCACTGCAGGATATGTGTCGGCCACGTGCGAAAGATCAAGGAACTCAGCAATAATGCAAGGAGATAAAGTAATAGTCACTCCCTGGACCGTTAAGGTGTAGCATAGAGCATCAGCGTCATGCTCTCCCATGGCACGGTAAAACTCACCGACCATCTCCGGATATGCAATCCCTCTCTACTGACAGATCAGTGTCCATCCCCAGTGGGTGATGATGGACTGTATACTCCGTCCCTCCCATGCAAGATCGCAGAAGTCATCCAGAATGATCTCCTGCTCAACAAGTATAGGCCTCGTCTCCTGAGTATGAACTGCTCCACTACTTTGGTCGGTCTGATCTCTCCTACGTTTTCTTCCGCTTGTTGCCATTAGTATACTGTTTAACCACATGGAAAGTAAGAATAGAATTAAAATAATTGTGTAATTATATTATTGAAGAATTATACTATATTGAACTGAATTGAAATAATTCATTCGAACAAAACATAATATGTTCGAACTAACCATCTAAAATGTAACATCATAGTTTGAACTGGAAAAATATATATTCAAACGGAATGTTCTGTTTATTCAAACAAGAAATTTGAGTTCATTCGAACGAAATTAATTTGGTCGAACATAAATATATCTGTTTGGCAACTGAGCGTTCGAATGGATTAGAGTATGTTCGTACGGGAATACACCAAACAGTCATGGCTGAGTCGACTCAGCCTCGAACAAAAAAATGCAATCTAGTGAGGATCCTTGGTTTTAATCGGTAGAAATGATGAAGGATTGAAGCCCCATTATTTCTACTAATTATTTTGGTGTCAGTTCTACGGAAAAAATCAAAATGAGAGATTTCGGATTTGAGATCCATACCCCCCCCCCCCCCCCCCCCCCCCCCCCCCCCCCCCCCCCCCCCCCCCCC
>QEOY01009260.1:278852-335428 GCA_003123805.1 Juglans sigillata | reverse complement strand
CCACCCCCCCCCCCCCCCCCCCCCCGCCCCCCCAAACACAACCCATTCGAACAAAAAATGAAACAATTGATATGGAGACTTGACCCATACCTCTTAGAAGTTCAAATGTGGGCTTACTACGGTGGATGAGTGGAGAGTTGTGAAGGGGCGATCTAAGCTCTCGAGGGATATTTGTTTGAACTGGGAATGTAAATGGCAATCTATTCGAACTGGGTATATGATGTTTGTAACGTCTCGTTCGAACAGTAAAAAACTCTATTCGAACGGTTATTATACTAATAAATGTTGTTTGAACCGACAAGAAATCGGTTCGAACAGTGATTATACTAATATATTTTTAATTATATTACTAATGCTAATATATAATGATACTAATATTACATAGTACAAAAGTAAAAAAATAATACTAATATTAGTATTATAAATATAATTATTCTATTACCTATAACATACTATAAACTATAGTGGTCTATATAGTTAGTATAGTAATCTATAAATATATAAACTTCTAATCTATAATATATTATTTATTAGACCAAAAGCATATTATATATTATCAATTATAATAAAAATAGTTGCTACAGTATATATATGTATATTATATATATTATAGATTATTAAAATATTATATATAATAGATTATTAAAATTATATATGTATTTATGAGTATAATAATACTAATATTATTTCAAACGGAATAAAATCCAGTTCAAATGGATTTATCTCGTAGAAAGTGTTTGTTGGGAAATTTCGAATACTCTGAAAATTCACTTATTTGAACGTGAAATGCCCCATTCAAACGCACAGGTGGAATTTGGTTACGAAAATACCCTCTAATCTTCTCTACATTTTAAGAATATGCTAAGAAATATTCCGATATCTTAGTTCAAACTATCATCTTACATGTTCGAACGTTAAAAGTTGAATTAAACCGTGGCAGAATTTAGTTGCTTTTTGAAGTTTTCGTGTTCAAATGCGTAAATTATCCATTCGAACGGGACTTCACAAATTCAAATACCTATACCTTCAGTTCATTTTCACACATGAATTGAAATTTTTGGAGGCAGAGCACGAAGAGGAGATTTTGTGGTCCGTAAGTGAGTGTTGTGGAGAGAGAGAGGAACAATTATAGTGAAGGAAGAGGGATTCTTGAGATAAGTGAGAGGTTTAGAAGAGGTAGACATT
The DNA here is from genome assembly GCA_003123805.1 of Juglans sigillata. Lineage (NCBI taxonomy): Eukaryota > Viridiplantae > Streptophyta > Magnoliopsida > Fagales > Juglandaceae > Juglans > Juglans sigillata. The sequence goes on along the minus strand of QEOY01009260.1, from coordinate 334,243 downwards.
ATTTTTTGCTTTTTTTTTGTTGTATTTCGAGTTACTTTGTATTTGGTTTATTGAATTTGATGTAGGGTTTTATCATAAATTGTTTTATACATATGTAGGTATCGTGGATTCATATTTTTATTGGATAACAAAAATTTGAGGTAAGATTTTTAAATTTTAGTGATTTAATAATTTATAGTTTTTAACTAATTATGGTTAGAAGTTGGTATATTTGTGTTTGTGCAATCCTATGGGAAATGTATCCTATTGAAATATGCATCTTATGAGATTGTGTTTGTAAAAATTATATTTTCTGGTTCAGTGTTTGGAGTCTAGGTTTTCCCATTCAACACTATAATTTTCGTTCTTATCCCGTTTGAACAGAATTTTGTTCGAACACAATCCTATTCGAACAGAATAATAAGATTTTACTTAAAATATCTTTAATTAAAAATATAAGAATTATTAATATCACATGACAATCAAATTACCCGATGGCTATGCTTCAAACATGTCAAGATGTGTTCGAACACATGATTGAAAAATAACTGGTCTTAAAAGTCACGACAGTCATATATTTATGCAGCGTCTGTTGCCGGTTGGTGTGCATGGAAAGCTTACTCGAGATTTTCGTACAGCTCTTACAGAATTAGGGGGATTTTTTAGGAAAATTTGTAGTAGAACGTTGAAAGTTGATGCATTGTTAAAAATAGAAGCTGACACAGTGGTATTATGCAAATTAGAGAGTTTTTACTCGTCTTCATTCTTTGATGTAATGATTAATTTGGCTGTGCACCTACCTCGTGAGGCTCTAGTTGCTAGCCCGGTTCAGTATGTATCCTATTGAAAGGTTTTTGAGAAAACTTAAACTATCTGTGGGGAATAAAGATCATCCGGAAGATTTGATTACAGAGTCATATATTGATAATGAGTGGCATACATTTTGTTCAATGTATTTCCGTGGGGTTGATACTAGATTTATGAGACCAGATTAAAATTATGAAGGTGGATAAATGGGAGTCTCATTGGAATTTTCCGTGTTTTCCCAAATCGTACATCCCATAGGCACACAAGGGGACTATGACCTATATGGGTGAGAGTTTGAAAGAACTTGATGGTATGTCTTTAATAACTATGCAATTGACCACTACTTGAGGCTATTGTTGATCCTTTAAATAAATACTATCTAATTTAAGTTCATGTATAATAATATAGATGCACATTGAACATATACAATAAATTCGCACGAATGGTATAATTGACGTAGAAAAGACGCAAGAAGAGGAATTCACCTCGTGGTTTGAACATACGGTATTATTGTAAAACCTCATCTTATAATACGAACTTCATACCACTAAACTCAACTTTTTTTCTATCTAACATTGATATAACTATAATAATATTTATTGATATAAGTTGTATCAAAATATGGTAATACTTTAGAAGAAATCTCATCAGAACTATATACTTTGACATGTGGTCCATCCAGGCGGGCCATTCAATACTCAAGATGTTTGGTGCATGGATATAGATTTTACACAACTGACAGAGAACAATATAGGAAAACTCAAAATTGTGGGGTCGTAGTCGAAGGAAGCCATGAGGATGATGACATTGACTTCTACGAAATTTTGAAAGATATCATAGTGTTAAAGTACGTGAGGCTCTGGTTGTTTAAATGTAATTGGTGGGATGTCTCAAATCCTAGGTTTGGAGTGTGTAACGATGAATATTTTATGAGTGTCAATACATCTCGCACATGGTATGAGGATGATCATTTCATTCTCGCTTACCAAGCGAATCAAGTTTTTTATTCCGATAATCTGGAGTACGAAAAGCCATGGCGGGTAGTAGAGAAGTTTGCACCAAAAAATGTATATGATTACATTCAAGAGATAGATGAACCACATGAAGAAGTTGATAGTCCAACAAATGAAGAAGCATATCAAGAAAATGAAACTGCTGCGGATCCATCAGAAGAATCATCTGTCAACGATACTCAGATCATTTCTCAAATTCTTGGATCACGTTCTGGATATTTGAGGGGTTTAGGAAGTTGCGTGAAACCATCCTCAACATTATCATCATTTTCTCAAGTCAGATTGAATGACGATAAGACTAAAGAATTGGAGAAAACAACACTTGAGATAGAATGATTAAAGTCCAAGAAAAAAGAGTTGCTAATCGGATTAGATCAAGTAGTGAATTTTGAGGTGAGATTAGAAGATAACATGCAGAAGAGACTGGAGACAGAGGTACAAAAAGTGTTTGAACAGGTTCAGTTAATGATGTCCCAAAACTCTATGCTACCACCACAATCTTAAAACTTATTTTTTCTTTAATTGTCTTTCTATTATGATATTCCAAAACATTTGAAAAATTGTAATGTATGAGTTACAATTTGTGTAATATTAATGATATTTTTAATTAAATTTTTTTTTGTATGATTAATATCGTTTGAACGGTAAATAACCAGTTCGAACGTTAAATTATCATTTATAAATCCACTCGAGCAAAAAAATACCCATTCGAATAAAAACTAACTCATTCAAACGACAATCGAAAAATACAGTCCGTAAGTCCGTTCAAATAATAAAATATTTGTTCGAACAATATCATATATGCAAAACTCCGTTCAAATGGATATAATTTTTTGAAAATAAAATGTCTATTCGAATGAGCCAAATTTATGTTCAAACACAAGTTATTTGAAAAATTTATTAGTTTAAATGCATAAAATTCATTCGAATACTCTGTCCATTCGAACAAAATCAAATATGATTATTAGTTTGAATCAAAATTTCCTATTATTCAAACTATATGTATCATTTTGAACTAAAATGATTCCATTCGAACGGTTTCAAAAATTTCTTATTATTTTCCTACTATTACTGAGAAAGTTTTTACTTATGAACATCAACCATATTAATAATACANGATGTTGGCTCACTATTGATGACAGATGAACTACACAGGGAGTCAATAATGGATGGGGATGACACACATGTTGCTTTGCGTTTGGGAGACATATCAATTATTATAAGTTTTATACATTAATTTAGCTATTAACAATTGCTATGTTATATATATATTTTAAGTTTCTAATTTAATTTTAGTGCATAATATGTTGTAATTATACTATATTATTTTTAATTAAATTTGTTATAAGTTTTATACATTAATTTAGCTATTAACAATTGCTATGTTATATATATATTTATATATATATATTTTAAGTTTTTAATTTAATTTTAGTGCATAATATTTTGTAATTATACTATATTATTTTTTAATTACATTTTTTATAAGTTTTATACATTAATTTAACTATTAACAATTGCTATGTTAATATATATTATTTTAAGTTTCTAATTTAATTTTAGTGCATAATATTTTGTAATTATATTATATTAATCTATATTTTTATATCTCATAATTTTATAATTTTTGTTATATTAGGATTCTATTTGTACTCCCACAGGATCCCGTTCGAACTAACGTTATAGCGTTCGAACGGGACAAACCCATATTCCAGACACGAAACAGAGAAAACATTTGCCACAAAACATAATTTTCACAATCACAATCTCATAAGATGTATATTGCCAGAATGTCCATTTTAAATAGGATTGCATAAACACAAATATACAGCATGCATCTTAACATAATTAATTAAAAACTATAAATTATCAAAAATCTAAAAATTATAAATATTACCTTGAATTTAAGCAATCCAAACAAAAGTATCAACCCACAATACCTATATAAGTAGAAAATACATTATGAGAAAACCTAAATCATGTGCAATAAACTAAGATTAATGAAACTCGAAATACAAAAAAACATAGAAAAAAAAAAGATACATTTTGTTTGAACCTCTCATCTCTCTCTCTCAAGAATCCCTTCTCTCACTAAGTCTGTGAGTATCTCTCTCTCCACAACACTCTCACACACACAAAATCACAAAGCCGTGCTCTGCCTCCTATTAAACATTCATCAACTGTGAAAATGAACTGGAAGTTTAGGTATATGAATCTGTGAAGTTCCATTCGAGCTGGAAATTTACCCATTCAAACACGAAAATTTCGAATAGGCACCAAATCTGCCGCAATTTATTTCACGTTCTAACGTGTCATTTTGTTGTTCGAACTAACAAATCAGAATATTCCTTGGCATATTCTTCAAATGTAGACTAGCTCAAAGGCTATTTTCGTAACACTGTTCGACCAGAGCGTTCGAATGACGAATTTTGACGTTCGAATAAACTAACATTCAGAGTATTTGACGCGAAGGTTCCCTCCAAACACATTCCACGAGATAACACCGTTCGAACGGGACATTATTGGGTTCGAACCAATCACAACATATTTTAATATTATCTACTATATAATAACTATACTTATAGTAACTTATAATAGTAACTAGCACCTATTTATTATAGTTACGATAACTGGTATAGTTATCATAACGTATAATACTTGCACTGAAGTAGCTATAGTAACTATTTTAACTAGAGTACTTATGATAACTTGTATAGTTATCAAAACTTATAATACTTACACTGTAGTAGCTATATAACTAATAACTACTATATATATTAATTATTTTCACATGTATAGTTATTATAACTTCTAATACTTACACTATAGTAGCTATTAGTTATATAGCTACTATATATATATTAATTATATTAAGATGTATAGTTATCATAACTTATAATAGCTATAACTACATAGTAATTATATAATATTTACATTGTAGTAGCTATATAGCTAAAATCCACTATATCTATATTTATATTAATTATATTAACTTGTATAGTTATCATAACTTATAATAGCTATAGCTATATAGTAACTATATATAATACTTACACTGCAGTTATATAACTAATAATTATAGTTAGTGTTATAATATTATATAAACTATAGGAGTATAGTTATCATAACTTATATAAAGTACCTATATAATTCAACCATTGTAATTATACTAAGTACTTAGAGCATTGGCATTGAATTCATCAAATGAGTTCAGTCTTCAAAATTTGATGAATTCATGTTTAAAATCATTGTATTGGATTCACCAAATATTAAATTATGAAACTTTGACGAATTGTGCATTCCAATTCATCTTCAATTGCTATATAGCTAATATCCACTATATCTATATTTATTTACTTAAATTATTGTTTCCCAATTTTGAGCCACAATATATTTAAGTTGGGAAACAATAATTTAAGTATCAAATTAAATTATTAATTAACATATAGTTAGTATAATTGTAAAATATGAAAAAAATAAATTAAAAATATTATTTTGATGAATCCGATGTTAATGCTCTTAGTATGTACCTAGTATAATAGAAACAATATATTTAATAATAATATACTAAATATATTAATTTAAAGTATTATAATACTATTATTAGTTTCATTTTTATTCTTTTGTACTTTGTAATATTTTTATTGTTATATATTATTATTACTAATATAATTATAAATATATTAATATAATAACCGTTCGAATGGATCTTTATCCAGTTCGAATGAGACGCCACGATCATTATAGATCCAGTTCGAATACAATGAAACAAAACTCTCACATTCGAACCAGCAACCACCAAAAGCCTCCGAGTTCGCCCCTTAACTCCGCTACGAAAACCGCCACTCAACCGCAGTAGGAACCCCACATTTGAACTTCTAAGAGGTATAGGTCAACTCTCCACCTCTATTGTTTAGTTTTTTGCATGAATGAGATGTGTTTGGGAGTATGGATTTCGAATCCGAAATCCACCCATTTTGATGTATTCCGTGGAAATAACATCAAAATAATCGGTAGAAATGATTGGGCTTCACTCCTTACTCATTTCTACCGATTAAAACAAAAGATAACATCTAGATAGGAACTTTTTCAGTCCAGGGCTGAGTCGACTCAGCCATGGCTGTTTGGCTTCTTCCGTTCGAACTCTTAGTTGCCAAAAATCATTATTTCTGTTCAAACAAAATAAATTCGTTCGAATGAACAAAGAAACTCTATTCGAATGAACAGAACAGTCCATTCGAATATAGTTTTTTAGTTCGAACAGACTATGTTCGGTTCGATCGAATTATTTCAATTCAGTTCAATATACTATAATTCTTCAATAATATAATTTAAATATTATGGTTAATTATATTCTTACTTTCATTATGGTTAAACAGTATATCAATGGCATCCAGCGGAAGAAAACGTGCGAGAGATCAGCCCAGCCAAAGTAGTGGATCAGTAGCTCATGCTCCGGAGACGAGGCCTACACTTGTCGAGCGTCCAGTCATTTTGTCTGACTTCTCCGATCTTTCATGGGAGGGACGGAGCATACAGTCCATCTTCACCGAGCAGGGATGGATACCGATCTGTGAGCAGCGGGGGACTGCATATCCAGAGATGGTCAGTGAATTCTACCGTGCCATGGGAGAACTTAGCACTAATGTTCTGTTCTGCACCATATCAGTCCGGGGAGTGAGTATTAATTTCTCTCCCCACATTATTGCTGAGTTCCTTGACATTCCCCGTATAGCCAACGCATATCCTGCAGCGGCTACAAGGGGACCAATGGCTGCACCATCTGATTCCGACACACCGGCCGCATCCTCCACGCTTGCCCCGAATGTAGATTCAGATGCTACTTTGGATAGTAGTGAGGATGACGATCTACCTGATGATGGTCTCACAGACGATCAGGTGCATCAGCTAGTGCGAGACCCATCAGCTCCTCCATATGATGGGAGCAAGGTGATCCAACAGGCTGATTGTATAGGATTTTTTAGAATGCTTAATTTGATTGTTGGCTATAACATCGATCTAAAAAAACACAAGACTGAATTCAGGATCGATCGAGCCAGATTTTTGCTATGGATAGCACGGGAGGATCCCATTGATCTGGCATTGTATTTATTCCTCCGCATTCGATCGGAGTCACGCTTTTCCAGTAGAGGTAGTCTACCATTTGCACTGTTGATATCTAACCTCTTACTCCGATCGGGGGTTACAGTGTCGGCCACTGAGCGGAGGTCGCCATAGATGGGGCCCCTTAACAAGATCACATTCAGCAAGAGCAAGGGGCACCTGCGGAAAACTGCACCAGAACAGCCTAGTGATCCTCTCTCAGATCCAGCTTCTAGTAGTGATGCCACTGTTGAGAGATAGCCTCCTGCATGGGGTTACTTTGGATCAGGTACGAGCTCTGTTTATGGAGTTCTTTGAGCCCATCATAGAGAAACTTAGGGATTTAGAAGGATCTATTAAAATGTTACAAGAGGATGTTGATATACTAATGAATCAATAATTATGATCGTTTTAGTTATTATTTTACTTTTTTATGTTGTATTGAACATTATATATTTGAGATATAATTAATGTATGGTTTTTATTTCTCGTGTTTACTACTTTGTTTATTTTTTCCATTTTCTTGCCGTTCATGATAATATAAAAAATGATACCATCTTTAAAGTTATATTTATATAAATTTAACATAAAAGAAATCATTATAAAGTTTTGAAGCTAATTACAGAAAAGTAATTTATGAATTTAGAAATATTTTAACTCAACGCAAAACATAATATATAATATATATACATATTTTTATATTTTGAAGATGATAACAAATTAATTGAATTGCTATCCGTTCGAACAAAGAAATGTAAGTTCGAATGATTGTTAACTTACCCCGGTAAAGATAAATTAATTTCCCGCGAATATTATTATTCGACCAGATTATATACTATTCGCATAGACATTAATTCCATGTTCGAATCTATTTTGTTCCGTTTGAACGATTTTCTTTTTTTGAGACGATTTTATTCGTAATAAAATATCTTATTTGAATGGATATTTTTCCGTTCGAATGAATTTAGTAGTTCAGGTATTTTTGGAGACGTCTCTAAAAATGACTTTTAAGGATAAAATTTATTTCATCCTTAATAAATTTCGTCCAGTTAAATTTCTTGAAATATACGTACGTACGTACGTTCAGCTGGTTGAATCAAGCTTCAGTGGGTACGTGCGTGCAGTTACGTAATCTTCATTCTTAAAGCAACAGTCTCGATCGCCAGCAAGTCGCCCGCGGGACTATTGCGAGTTCCAGGCCAGAAATATTCTTTTAGTCAAGAATTTGACTACCAAACTGCTTTCTAGGAAGTCCTCCTATATACGTCTTTAATTCTGGGTAATTTCTAGCTAAAACGCAACCTGCAGGAGTACATTCATATCGCCTTATAATCTAGAATATGGTTCGGCCGTCAGCGTGTATATATATATATATATGGTCATTGAGAGAATTCAATTAGACCGTCTGATGATGATCAACGTACGTACAGCGCACTAGGATGAAACTTTTGAATGAGACTTCTATTTTATCTTTTCATGAGCTCCATATGGAAGACCATCATGGATATATATTTACCAAGAAATATAAATATAGTTTACATGAGAGAAATGAATGGTCATTCTCATATTAAAATAAATATATATCTAAGAATAATATAGGACTAGTTGGCCGCTTGGGTTGAAATAGAAGTTTCGATCGGATGAAGACTGCATGCATGCATGCATGTGTTCTAGATCAACAAGTCTAGCTATAGTTGTTGAAAATGGATACAAATTTTGTTCAACTCGATGTATTATTACGATAATTATTTTTATGAAATAAACTATAAATATACAGAATTAAAGAGATGGGAAATGCGTACAGCATATAACTCGTGTAATGTAAGTACTTATGAATGAATACATCGACCATATTAATTACTAATAAAATGGCAGTTGACATGACGCCTTCTGTCACGTTAAGGGTGTTGAATATTGGATGTTAATATATGAAATCAGAGAGAAAAAAAGAAAAGAGGGAAAGTAGATAAGAATTAATAAAAGAGAAATGATACTTACAATTATGAGTGCGCAAACGTCGTGCAGTCGCTTGATAAAAATAAATAAATATGGAATCTATATAAAAAAAAATTCATTTTTTAACGGTGGACCTCACTCTTTTTCAAAGCGACTATACGGCGTGTGCGTATTTCACCACTGTATGTAGCATTACTCAATATGACTTTCTGTCACGTTAACGGTGTTTGAAAACAAAAAATAATAAAATGAGAATTGATTTAAAAGAGAAAGGAGTGGGTATGCCAAGAAAAATGTATATTCTACATTGAAAGAATAGTATTATTCGATCAAGAGAATTTAACGAATAATGTTAAATACAATCCTACGATCTGCAAGTCCTACACATGTTTTTTGAAAAAAATAGATAAATTTGATAATCACATATGAAAAAAATTATTTTGTAATAATGGACTCATTTTTTTTCAAAGAGAGTACACGAGACTTCATATCCCCAAGATTATATCTAATAGTATTCAAATTTAATATGTTTTAGTACTATATTTTTATTATTTTTCAGCATATATAATATATAGATTATAATCATAAATATATAACCAATAAATATATATAATCTTTCTACAGGAGTTAATGAATAATCGTCCACGTAATTATAAAATAGTTGGTTCATGAGCCACGTGATTAATATATATACATGTCGTGGGTTTCTTTCAAGTCTTTTTCAGCGGACGGACCGGACGGACCCAGCAGACATCATTTAAGAAATTAAGATCAATTGACGAGATCAGACGAAAGGCAGGTATAGAGACAACAAAAAAAGCTACTATCGTCGTGTCTATATATTGAGGCCACAAATTATCGAAGAAGCAAGCAATCTCGATCAGTGCACGTACTTACGTAATAGATCAAGAAGATAAAAGCTAGCTTTCGATCGATAATGGCTTATGTTTTCGCTGCACCCATATGGCTTCCACTTCTCCTTCTTCTCCCCATTCTGCTGCTCATGAAAAACAAAATTCATGGTTGGAGGCAAAACAAAAACCTTCCACCAAGCCCTCCAAGCCTTCCCATTATAGGCAACTTGCACCAGATTGGTGATTTGCCTCATCAATCTTTGTCGCGACTCGCCCAGAGATATGGCCCCGTGATGCTCCTCAAATTCGGTGCTAAACCGATTGTTGTTATATCTTCTGCTGAGGCTGCAAAAGAGGTCTTAAAAGTTCGTGATCTCGACTGTTGCAGTCGACCTCTCTCAACCAGCGCTGGAAAATTGACGTACAATTATCAGGACATAGTCTTTGCACCTTATGGCGAATATTGGCGAGAGATAAGGAAAGTCTGTGTTCTTGAGCTTTTTAGCGCGGCAAGGGTGCAATCATATCGTTCCATCAGGGAAGAAGAAGTGGCTTTGCTTGTGAATTCAATATCTCAGTCTTCATCTTCTGCAACCCCTGTGAATCTCTTGGAGAAGATGTTGCCTCCTACTGCAAGTATTCTCTGTAGGATTGCTTTTGGAAAGAGCTTCCGGGGGAGTGATTTGGATAATGAGAAGTTTCAAGAAGTTCTTCATGAGGCTGAAGCCATGCTTGCAAGCTTCAGTGCATCTGAGTTCTTTCCATACGTGGGATGGATTGTGGACAGGCTCTTTGGTAGATTTCAAAGAATTGACAAGATCTTCCATGAGTTGGATAGCTTTCTACAACTAGCAATTGATTTTCATCTTAATCCCGACAAGACAAAAGAGGAACACGAAGACCTCGTCGATGTGCTGCTGAGAATAGAAAGGGAGCAAGCCAAGTCTGGTGGAGCTCCGTTCACTAAAGATAACATTAAGGCGATCCTCTTCGTAAGAACACAATCTTTCCTCCCATGCATTGTTATTTATATTACGGTTTCCTAATTTCTTTTTGCTTCAAGCTGTTTACTTTAGCTATACGGAACATATATATATATATATACACAAAAGCATAATCTCTCAACTTCTTATCCCAACTTAATATTTCAACTAGAAGAAAAATATACATACAAAATGAATTCTGTGGTATTGGGAAAGGATCCCTCAAGTTCTTACCCGGACATAAAATTCTCAAATGGTAGAGAGAAAAACACGTCAAGGGGACTCTATCATTTATTGTTACGTACCCTTGTAAGTGGGAGCTCCCTTACAATCTTCAAGTCTATAATATATATAGAAAAATTCTTCTCGGTTACTATTTACTATTATATATACTATAATAAAAGATCTTGATTAAAAAAAGTAATATAATAATAATAATAAAAGGCTTTGTACGTATTTGTTATCTGTATGAACATATGTACCGTTCTGATCACCTTCTGCTTAACCCTCATATTTGTGTACCAGGATGTATTTGTGGGCGGAAGCAACACTGCTGCAGTTACCACTGTATGGGCAATGGCAGAGCTTGCAAGGAACCCACGAGTGATGAAAAAAGCACAAGATGAAGTCAGAAATGTCGTCGGAAACAAAGGAAAAGTCGCAGAAAGCGACACACCTCATCTTCCTTACCTCAAGACGGTATTGAAAGAAACTCTCAGATTGCACCCTCCGGCTGCAATGCTTCTTCCAAGAGAAACTATGGCACCCTTTAAGATCAGCGGTTACGACATTTGCCCAAAATCATTGCTGCAAGTAAACAACTGGGCAATAGCAAGAGACCCTGAATATTGGAAAAACCCAGAAGAATTCAACCCAGAAAGGTTCGATGATAGCTCTATTGATTATAAAGGGCAAAACTTTGAGTTATTGCCATTTGGATCTGGTCGAAGAGGTTGTCCTGGGATGCATATGGGAACGACCACAGTTGAGCTTGCACTCGCCAATCTTTTGTACTGTTTCGATTGGAAATTACCTAGTGGGATGAAAGAGGAGGACATTAACATGGACGAATCGACTGGTCCCGGCCTTACCCAGAAAAGAACACCACTAAAACTAGTTCCAGTCAAATTGTTTTAGTGGGAGCTGTCAGAAAATAGCGTTAGCTGAGGAGCTTCCCCTCTGGAATAGCCTCTTTTGTCGATACTTACATATGTTGCTACACTACCGCATGTGAAATAAGTGGCAGCTAACAAATGGCGTGTATGTCTTAATTTGTTTCTGATGATCATTCTTAATTTCTCTTCCTGATAAATGATGTAATTGAGCACAAAAGTCCCGCATGATTATGGAGACTTTGGGTATTGTTATTGATCATTTTGTATTATATTGATTTGGTATCCTAGATGTGTTTTAAGGAGATTTCAATCTTGTTTTAGATGGTATTTTTCGTACTATTGATACGACCTAATTTTATTTATAAGGACAGTTTAAATTAAATTCTTCTTACTATATATATGTCAATAATTAAATTCTTTTTAAGGAGCTTAGTTTCAACATCGATTTATAAATATAATTTTTCACAAAAAGATATAAAGACGTCACTCCCAGTATGAAAATATATTCATCAAACATCTTCAAGCATCAAGGAAAGGGTTAAAAGCCCACTCCAAAATAATTTGGTGTAATACCGGCCATTTAGATGCCAGGTTTGATCTCATAGCTAGAGATTCTATCTTGAGTGGGGCTACCGCCCATTGGTTTTTTTTTTTTTAATATATTTAAAAAAAATACATCAATATATTTAAAATTATTTTTTTAATTACTAAGTAAAAAAAATAAAAAAATTTTAACCAACGGTCAAATAAAATGATTAAAATGAAAAGGCAAAGTTGTTTTATTCTTCTATCTTTACTTACCTCGTTGGACCTTTTATATGGACATGATTGACAATCAGGTACATACGTACAAAAATCCAATGAAACTTCATTACTCAGGTCTCCGAGTGTCGTCAGTGAATGGAGCGTTCATAGCTCAAACATAGAGAAGAAGCCAAAAGTTAAAAACCGTTGCAACACATTTTGGCTTTTGTGATGAACCAAACCATCACAAAAAATAAGCAAACTGTCACCAATAAATTTTTGTGATGTTTTGATACCATCACCTAAAAAGCATTACAAAATATTTTTTATGACGGTTTACTGTTCAACCGTCTTTCATGAGATGTAACGTTCGAATATAATTTTTTTTGTGACAGTTAAATTTCTTCACAAAAAGTAATGTTCGTATGTAAAAATTGATGTTCAAACGTTAACCCAACCGATTAACATTCGAATGTAAAAATTAGACATTCTTTGTTTTTGCTTCGTACGAATGATATTTATGTAACGTTCGAACTTTTTCTCGGAGACATTTGAATATTGCAGCATTTGGATGTTAATAGAGAAGTGTTCGAACGTAAAATTTTTAACGTTCAGATGTTGGGTTGCCGTTCGCACGTATCTATTCTAATCATTCGAACGTATAGATCGTTTGTGCGTTAAACAAGCGAACGTAGTGTCTTACGTTCAAATGTTTTGTTGGAATTTGGTGATATTTTGTTCGAATGTTGGTTCGAACATGAAGCCATGTTCGAATGTTTGTTCTTTACATGTGAACGTTCTGATTAGAAATAGCAATTTCATAAAATTAGAAAGCATACAAATTGTTTTATATTACACCATAAAAATAACAATTAATAATGTCTTATAGAGTTGTAAAAATAGGCAATAAAAGTTTCTAATAATGATAATGATATATTAATCATTTCTTCTTCTTTCCTCGCCCATAGCGATCCTGCCAAAGTGACATAACACGTTCCATCTGGACCATCATCTCCATTTGTATTTGCTCTTGGATTTCAATCCGTATTCTCTCATTGTGGTCTCTTTGTTGCTCTTGCAAATGCATCTCTAAATCAGACTATCGTGATAAGAGAGACTCCAAATCTTGTTGTCTCAACTTCATTTACTCAATTTCTTGGCGTGCTGCTTCTAAATCTTTCGTAAGATTGTTAACTTTTGAAATTGAGGTGGAGGATGAACCGACATGCTTGAAAGAACATCCCAAATCTCTTACCAAACCAGACTTGGTCCCGAGCACTTGCGTAAATATGTCTATGTCACTAAGAGATGAATCCTCATAGGCTGATTGGATCTCAATCATTTTTTCCTGCAAGTGCAACAAATACACACAATAAATAACATATTAAAAGAAATAAGGAATCAAAAATAATATGAACTCACATGTTGCATAATTTATTCACAGAAAATAATCTCATTTGCATAATTATCTTTAGTTACAAGATCAACCTACTCATTGTGTTCATCAGTGTGAGTAGCAACATAGACATGAATGAGGGAAAAATTTTCAGGATCATCACATTTCTAACAAAGCCACATTAGTAATTTTAAAAAATAATGTTAGTACTTAAATAAAAGAATATGATAAAAATGAGTGAATTTAATCAGTTATTAAATACCATTTTATCGGCAAGATGTTGGAATGACTTTGAACTAACGCGATGGTAGATTATCAAAACCATTCTATTCCATACATTGATAGAACTTAAGTGCTATAGGAGAAATTAATAATGTTCAATATAATATATGAAACCCATATAGATGTAAATAACTTATTGGGAATAAATCTATAATACCTGATAATATGGACTTGCGAAAAAATCACAACACTTCCTTCAATCGTCTAATTTCGTTCTTTCAAAAGGGAACTAAACAGTCACTTCCAACGTCTTGAATTTCTTGAAGTGATCATAACATTGTCCCTTGTGACACCGAAATAATGTAGTCATCAACTTATTCATAATTCGCACATCCTTGCTATGGCCAAAATTGAGGTCGAATTCATTCTAAGAAGTGAATTGCCTCAAAAATATGAAATCAAAACATCTCTAAAAAAATTTATGCTCTTATATAAACTCACCAATACACAACTCAGAAAGTGATCCTTCACCACATTCGGAACATCTCTCAATGATCGCACATAAAATAGGGTATAAGCTCGGACTAGTGTGCCGAGATAGAAGGAAAGCGAAGCTGCACTATCATCCATTCCTCCAGTGAAGTTATCAGGAATGTTGACATTGATTTTTTTTTGTGCCTTCTATTTCTTTCCAGAGCAAGGCCATGTGTAAAGCCACGTCCGCGACGTGGCAAGACATCATCTAATATTTTTAAATTATTAAATACAGTCTCCAAGGTATTGAAATATAATTAATTATCAACAAGATTTCCTTACTAGTAGGTGTCGACTGGTTGTCTGTTTTCTGTGTATTAACTTGTTCAGGAGCAGAGTCCTTATCTGGGGAGTCATGAACGGGTTCGAGACTTAGGGGAGGAGGTACATTTCTTCGTTGTCGTTTTGGAAACATCCTTGAAAATGATTAATATTTTAAAAAAGAACTAGTATAAAATAATTTATATAAAAAAATGTATTGCATCGTCACCTATGTAAATAAAATATTTAATATTTTTATTCTTCATCTCCAGATGAATTTTCCATGCTTATTTCAGAATCGACTTCAATAACATCTTCGTCATCATCATCTTCTTCGTTTTCTTCATTGACTTTCTCTTTGGACTCTTCTTCCTTCTTCTTATTATTATTATTCTTCTTCTTCACTTACTTCATGAACTAATGATCATTTAATACGAATGGGTCCAGATGTATGGGTGTGATGTCATCTCTATATAAAAGGATTAGTTTAAGTGCATCGAGGTCAATAAATAAATTAATACCCTCTCCATCTTCCTGGTAGGCCTCTATAATCGAAATGTCATCTTTATCTTCACAATAATCGTGATCCGCTACCATTCTTGCATCATAGATATTCTGAGGCACAAATTTTTGTACGACTCACCTAGTTATCTCTCCACTATCTTTATCGGCCCCTTTCATTGGATCAACCAAGTAATAGATTTGGGTAGCTTGACAAACCAATATGACTGGATCATCTTCGTACCATTTTCATGCAGTATTGACACTTGTAAAGTGATTATCCCTATGTATCGAAACTCGACCACCACCCACCAATCACATTTAAAAGCAAATGTTACATTCTCACTCATGTATTTTAATCCGATAATGTCACGTATGACACCATAGTAATCAGTATCATATGTTTCATGACTTCCCTTGACCAACACACCACATTTTTACATCTTTCGATTACGTTCACGGTCCATAATATGGAATCTATAACTTTGAACCGTGCATGCATGCAATTCAGAAAAAATTGATGCGGGATCATTAACACGTTGTTCCAAAATCTAACAATTTAAAGAGTAACAAAATTATTAAAAGTAAATAAGAATTAAAATGGATCAAAATTGTTTTAATTCATGGGACATTTAAAATGCATACGCATTGTTCAAACCATCCGGAAAATTCTTCTTCGCATCTCGCCTCTATATTCTCTACGTCTTTTGTCCTAAGTTTATCCATGTGCTTACTGTATAGAAGTATAAAATAATAAAATATTTGAACACAAGAGTTATATAATAATTTTTTTAATTAGAATTATTCTAAGTATGAAGAGACATACCTGAGATAGTCATAAATCTCCTGACAATTATTCAACACGTACTACTGAGCTTTTCCTAACTCTTCACCAATTAAGTCGTATCCTGTTTGTACACCCAATGACCGTACATTATGAGAAAACACTAATAGCTCACGAGGGGAAGCATCAACAAGATCAGCATTCCACTCTTCAAGATTAAATCATGTCTCCACACCACAAAAATATAGAGAGCAAAATGTTAACCATTCACCATGTATATAAGCCTCTGCTATTGAACACTCAGATCGGGCTTTATTGCCAACAGTGCATTTCAATCTACCCAAATATCTTTCAACTAGATGCATCCAACGGAATTGCACCGAGTCACCTAACAGTACCTCCCGAGGTAAATGTATTGCTAAATGGATTATTATATCAAAAAATGATGGTGAAAAGATCTGTTCGAATTTACACATTATAGTTGCAATGTCTTCTTCCATCTTCCGTAACATATCTCGATTTATTACCCCGAGAGTACAAATCCTTGAAAAACATGCAAAGTTCAGTTATGGCAACACGTACATTAGAAATTAGTTTCCCACAAAATCCCATCAGTAACAATTTCTGTAAAAATAAGTGACAATCGTGACTTTTCAGTCCACTTATTTTCTAGTCATTAAGGCTCATGTATCTACCAAGATTTGAGCCATAACCATCTGACAACTTCACACGTTGCAACCATTTGCAAAAATCCATCCTTTCATCCCTTGTTATCATAAATATGCATGCGGCAGAACCTCCCAGTTGCCTTCCATTCACAAATGCAGATTATGTTTAATTCATATTCTCTCAAAATCTTTCAACGTCTTAATAGTGTCATTCGTCTTTTTGTTAATGCTCATCAATGTCCCCAGAATAGTATCACAAATATTCTTCTTTATGTGCATTACAACTATGTCCCAAAATGCATGATGGCCAATACAATAAGTCAAAGAAAATACTATACTTTGTCCAATGCAATTTTGCAGCGCCTCATTTTCTCTTGTTTTTTCTCCAACCTTTGCCAAAATTGTTCGCTCTAACTTCCAGTAACTGTTCGACTATCTCGTTCCCAGTCAACTCCTTCGGTGCAATTCTGCCCTTAACTCTCTCATCAAATTTAGTGTCTTCCCTTCGCCATGCATGATTTGCTGACAGATACCGTTGATGGCTCATAAGCACATCTTCTGCGAATATTTTAGCCATGTACTTGCAGTTTCTTCATTACATTTGGGACATACTAACTTCCCTTTAGTACTCTAACCAGAAAGATTCTCATATACTGAAAAATCATTTATCGTTCACATTACTACAACATGCATTTAAAAAGATGTTGACATATATGCATCAAAAGTTCTAACTCTTGTTTCCAATAGATATTCAACTTTTCAATTAACGACTACATGAATACGTCAATATCATTCCCAGTTGATCTTGGGTTGGGGATAATTAAAGTTAACAGAAAGTTTGGGGCCTTCATACACCTCCATGGTGGAAGATTATATGGAATCAACATTATGGGCCAAGTGATATAACTTGTACTCATATTGCCAATGGGATTGAATCCATCCGTTGTTAGTCCTAGATGAACACCGTGAGCTTCGTTGCCAAACTCTGGGTATTGATCACCAAACCTTTGCCACGCAAGTGAGTCAGTTGGGTGCCTCATATATTCGTCATCTTTAACTCTTTTCTCCTCGTGTCACCTCATATCTTAAGTTATTTTTTTACACATATATAGCCTGCCTTTGCAATCTGGGTTTCAGCGGGAAATAACGCAAAATTTTCACCAGAATATTTCTCTTACCCTTTTATCTCAACTGTCCACATACGGGAGAAGCATGTATTTGCTCTTTCTCCTTGCAAAACAAAACACAATCATTCTTGCATGCATGTATGGACTTGTACTCAAACCCTAACTCATTTCTCAATTGTTTTGCTTCATAAAACTTCTTTGGCAATGCAAAACCTTCAAGAAGCACCTCATTAAATAAGTTCAAGACCATGTTGATTGCTTTTGTTGTGTTTTGTACATTCAGGATAAAGCTCACGCTTTGCATCTTCCCACATTGTAGAGAAGTTCTCCGATTCAGTCCCTCGGCCACTTAAGGCATCGTCATATATTTTGTCCATAAACATCACAGCTTCAATGTCGCCCACCATCTCTTTCATCTCATCCCATTCATTAAGGTCATCCTGCACAATATTTTCATTCATGTTTTGCATATCAATACCATGACTAAACTTAACTTCGATTGATTGTTCGTATGGCTCACCATGCATTAGTTGTTAATAGATTAGTACATAAAATTAGTTGTTAATTATATTGTTATTAATATACTAACAATACTAGACTAGTATAGTAGACTAGTGCCACTATGTACTAGTATAACATATATACTATTACATAATGTTATTAGTATAGTATATATTATTAGTTTATAATATGTTAGTACATAACATTAGTTGTTAATTATAATTTATTAATATATTAACAACACTAGACTAGTTTATATAATATATACTATACAAGTGCACTATGTACTAATATAACATACATACTAGTACATAGTGACATTAGTATAACATATATTATTAGCTTATAATATATTAGTATATAACATTAGTTTTTAATTATACTTTATTAATATATTAACAATACTAAACTAGTATATATACTATATATACTATACTAGTGCACTATGTACTAGTATAACATATATACGAGTACATGATGTTATTAGTATAACATATATTATTAGTTTATAATATGCTAGTACATAACATTAGTTGTTAATTATACTTTATTAATATATTAACACTAGACTAGTATAGTATATATACTAATGCATTGTGTATAAGTATAGTGTACATAGTGTATACGTATAGTATATTATAATATATACTAGTACATAGTGTATAAGTACAGTATATTAAATATATTACGTATAGTAATAATATTCTTGAATGCTAATCACATATTCACACTATATAGCAACTATATTATCAATAATAATATTATTATATTATATAATATATAAAAACTATTATATATTATATTATTTAGTATAAATTATAAAAAAGTTATTCTAGAGACGTTCGAATGTACCAATATAACGTTTGAATGTATCAGGAGTTAAGTGACAAACGTTCAAACGTAACTATATAACATTCACATGTCTTAGGAATTAAGTGATAAACGTTCGAACATTAAAATAGAAACGTCCGGATGGCTTTCTCGCTCATCTCATGACGTTTGCATGTTGACACCATAACGTTCGAACGTTACGTGTATATAAGCTTCCGTCCGAACGTGAAATGACATTTCAGACGAATCCTTTCATTTTCCTCTCATAGCCTCCATTGCAAATTGCCTCAAATTTGTTGCCTCCATCGTCAAACGCCACCACAAACATCACAAAAGAGGTAGACATCCCTCATTAACCTTTGGGTAGATTTTTTTTTTTTTTTTTAATGTTTAGTGGAGGTTTTGGGGCTTTCCAAAGCTCATTGGTGCCAATGGCCAAACGACTACTATAGAAAGTTTTCTTGAAGTATATACTTCATTTCTACTGTGGTTTTTGGCTACTTTCATTGTGTTTGAGGTGTTACAGAATGGCTGAGTCGACTCAACCATTTCTATCTCATCACATTCAAACATTAGTTCCTCATGTTCGAACATTATACCTTTCAAATGAGGAAGATGACATAAATGTTTACACGTTAATCAAACAACATGCGAACGTTCTACAATACTTGCGAATGTATTAAGAGTGTGTGCGAATGTATATTTTACATTCGGACGTACGTTTGTAACATTCACACGTATGATCATTCATATTCTTGAACGGCACATAGAACGATCATACGTGCGAACATTAGTATTACTTGCAAACATTATTTAACATTCATTCGAATGTAAAACCTTTCAGTTACAAGAAAGAACAGAAACATTCGAACTAATAGTTAATGCATGTTCGAATGTCTTAATAAATATGTACAAGAGCTTCCTCACGTGCAAACGTATTTGTTTTGTATATTCGAATATAATAATTTTATGTTTATTTTATTAATACCGTGCAAACGTATATTTGGTTTAATTCGAATGTGTGTTTTCCTTCATCACGTTCGAACGTAACTCATCTTACGTTGGAATGCTTATCCTAGAGGAGATTAACGTATGAATGTAAGCCTAAAAGGTTAGCACATATAAGGTTAACGTCCGAACGTGATATTTTACGTTCAAACGTGTTCCCGAAATAATTTAGATTACAGTACATAATATGCATCATAATATTGATATTGCTCAATTTTTTTCTTTTTTTCAGGAAATGACTCATCTTCTAACTACTAGGAAAAGGGGGAGGGAAGGAACAAGTGAGGACATGTCTCGAATCGGGGCTCGAACAGTGATTTCTGAACGAGAAGTCATGATCAACCAGTTTGACGAATTCATATAGGAGCATAAGAGCGTTAGAGACGTGTTCATTACGAGAGGTTGGATGAGTATTTGCACATTGAAGGGTATATGCTACCCCTTAATGGTTCGGGAGTTTTATATGGGATGTGCTCCATGTTTCAAGATGCATCATCTTACACCATGATGGTACACAGTGTTCAGCTCGAGGTCTCAACAAATGTCATTGCCGAGCTTCTGGGGATCCATTGCGTAGCTAAGATTTCAATTGTAGGAGTTACTCAGCCTAGCGATGGATCCCGAGTAGATGCAGATGTAGGCACTTATGCATCATCTACAAGCCCAGTTGACTAGTCGAAGGCTGAGGATACTAGTGAGAAGGATGACAACCGAGATGAGGATTTCTATATCCTCATTGGGAGAGACCGAGAGCAGCTCAATAGGAAAAACTCCTTCAGCCAGGTACAACTCCTCCATTTTTCCGCATGTTGCATCTTATTATTGCAACAAATGTGGATCTTGTGGCACATATGAGTGGCACGTGGAGAGCCCATCGACTTTCCACTTCATATTTTTTAGAGAATCCGTTACGAGGTGAAAGTCGCATCCACAGACAACTTTCCATATGGAGTCCTCGTTACCAAGCTATTACTACCCCGGAGGGTACAGCCCCAGGCAGAGGAGTGGCTGATAGAGTAGATCAGCCCCATCGACATGACTACACACTGTCAGAGTATTGGACATGGGAGGGGCATGCTCAACGTTAGCCTTGCCCTAAACCAGATATTGCTCCTCTGACTCAGTCTGGGCTCGGTGGTGCTCCCTATATTGAGAGTACTAGTCAACCACTGATGGGTACATATATGAGAGATGTGTGGCCTGCTTGGATCGATGTGCGATCTACTTGGGTTGATGCGATTGTCTTAGATATTACTGCCCATATCGACCGACAGATCATGTCAATAGAATAGAGTGTCACTGATTTTGTCACCGATGTTGGCCATCGATTAGATATCCTAAACGAAAAGTCAACACATTGACTAACAATTTTAATAAATATGTAAACAACTTGTACTGAATATTTTTCACTTATATCGTGTTGTTTGCAAAATCTTATCATATTTTTTACTTTATTTTTATCATATGTAATGAACAATATTATTTAATATATCTATTATTTTTGAATTTCAATTCTCAATCTTTTTTAATTTGGAATATCCAACTTTAATATTAAATCAATTAACGTTCGAACGTTAGTGCCAAAAATTTCCACGTGCGCACGTAAATAGCCTCAATGTTCAAATGTCTAGGGAACGTTCTAACATGAATATGTATACGTTCAAATGTAATGTAATTTCTCGCATGCCTTTAGTGACGGTTTCCACAAAAAGTACTTTTTTGTGACGGTTTGCATACTGTCACAATTGTCAAACTGTTAAAAAACTCATTTATGTTGTAGTGTCTCCTAGCTGCTTACAACATTCAAATGAATTCCCAAGTAATTTTTTCATGTTTAATAAGGAGGGATTATAAAAAGCTGTAACTTTATTATATTTGTCCTTAAATGAGGATTGCTCACGACGGGGAGTGTTGGACTTCCCAAGTTATGCCTGAAATAAGTAGAATATGCTTATTGTTCTACTTTATTTTTTGTAATATCTTGTATTTGTCGAGGTATATATTCATATGTAATTGTTAAGGCAACTAATAAGGCTTCAATTCCATACAGTGGTAAAGAGATCTATATATGCTACCAGCACTAGATCCTTACAAACTTGGAAATACCAATATTTCCTTGTATAGCCACCTGGTTTATGGTCTAAGCATTATCACAAGGATATGTTATTTATGTTATAATATATTGTCATGTAAAATCTATTATTATAAAAAGAAATACAAACTCCCTTCTCGGTACTTCAAGCTAAGAGTTCTTCTCCTTAATTCAATTCTTTCTCAAGGTTTTAACAAACCTTTACATGGTATCAACAAGACATGCCTTCAGAAAACTCTTCCCACAATCCTATCACTTTTAATACGATGGTACACATGCTTATTATCAAATTAACCTTCACTAGTTATTGTTGGGACAAATCTTAACAGAGACTTGGAATAATAAAATCAATTACTAAGGGTGCTACTTGCCCCTACAGGGCGGGGCCACCCATTTCCCTCCCCCGACCCCCTCCCCACATGGGCCTCGTCAGGAATTTTTTCCCATACCCCGCCCTTGTCCATGCGGGGGCCGCCGCCCCTGCTGGGCTTCTACCCAGCTTGGTTATCTGGGCCCTAAATGGCTCAGAGTATATTTTTGGGCCCAGAATCCGTTTTTGGGGTACTTTGGGTCCAAGATATAACTAAATAAATAAATATATTTAAAAATTATAAAACAATTTATAGATAGAACTATTAACTATATACTAAGTTTCATCTATTAAATAATTAAGTAATAATGATCACTAAGGCACTAAGTTATTACAATTTATAATTATACAAATTAAGAGAACTAATAATCTATTACATTATTACAAACTTCTCTAAAAAAATTAAATATTACAAATTGTACTATTAACTGTTGTAGCAACATTACACTTAATTGTAAATTAACAAAATCATACCTTTTCAATTTGATCAATTTGGGGTGGCGCCGTGGCGGCGAGTTAACTGAGTGGTGAGTTATGTCGATTGTTGTGAGACTGAATATCAAAATCATAAAAGTTAATAAATTATAAAACTTGAAATATTAATAAGTTAAAAATAATAAAAATTAGAATTATAAAGTTATAAAGATGAAAAAAAAATTTAAAAATTAAAATACAAAATATTAAAAGTACTAACTAAGATGAGATTGAGATTGGGCCATTGAAATTTAAGATAAAGATGAGGCATATGAGCATAAATCGGTCATTAGGATTCTGCATATGTATATTGAGAATATAAAAGCTAAAAAACATACAAACAAAATAATTAGATACTAAAATATGATATAAAATTATAAATACAAAAAATAATTAAGGGACAAATTGTACAAACCATGATAATGGTGGGTCCAATACAAAATCATACTGCATCGGAGGTAGCCGTAGACGTTGTCTCATGTATCACTATAACAATTAAACTTGAAATGAAATTAATAAATACCGATTAAATGAAAATAAATTAATTAATAAGAAATTAGAAAATGAAATTAAAATAAATATCAGATCCAGGCTGATCACCACCCTCCTCCTTAACGTCGACCTCCTCATACTCAAGAACATACCGAACATGAATTGGAGTTCCCTTGATCTAATTTTGTGTGCAAATTAAAGCCTCCATAGTGGTAGGAGCTAATGAACTCTGAAATGAATCTAATACACGTCTTCCGATGCTAAAAGTTGACTCTTAGGCTACAATACTAACAGGGATAGCCAAAAGATTGCGGGCTATCTCTCCATTGATGGGATACTTCACGACATTCAGCTTCCACCAACTTAATATATCAAAGTCACATGAAAATAGTAGAAGCTCCGCTGTTAAATATCTATTTATCTCTGACTGAGCCTCTACAGAACTCTGGATGAAGGGGGTCTACTCAAACCTCTCACCCCAGTCCAATTTACGTCTTTTCCCAACCTCAACTTCTAGAACCTGTGGGGGGTAAGTGTAGGTACTGCAATATTACTACCCAGAAGGACGGTAAACTCATCAAATAATCTACTAAGAGTTTTCCGATCCCTTGCTGCAATAAGCTCCACCCATGCTTACCCGTACGCAAGGCCCAATCCAAATACCATGACATCCACCTTAAACCTCGGGTCAAGGACGACAACTACATATAACAAAATATTAGCCCTAATAAAATCTTCCTAATACTTTTCTTACTTTGTCCTCATAACCAATGTCATCTCCCGCAACCTAATGTAACCACCTACAACCATGTCATCTAATTCTTATTTTATCCTGCATATTTGCTGACACTGATGGCATGTAGGGTACAAAATTACAAATAGAGTCGTAGTGACCTTGTAAAAAAGACTAAAAAACTTTACAAAAATATATACAATTTCCCAATCTTCATCTACTGGTTTCCCCAATCCCCTGTGATCATCAAAATATTTAATATATTGGATGTCTTCATCATCCAATAATGTAAATGCCAGCTTATATTCTTGGGCCGCCTCCAACATAAAAAATTTTGAGTTCCATCGTGTAGGCATATCAGTACAAAGACCCTTCTTGGATGTTAGGCCTGCAGACCTCACAACAACCTTGAATTTCTCCAACCTCGAAGGAGAAGATCTCACCCATCTCACAACAGTCCTGACCCGAGCAATCGAGTCATGAAAATCCCTCAAACCATCACTGACAATAAGATTCAGAATATCTGTCGCACATCTCACATGCAGACACTCACCACCCATGATTGTCTTATTTGCCTCTCTAAGATAGGTTTTCAGATGTCCCAATGTGACATCGTTGGACGAGGCATTATCAACTATGACTGTAACAACTCGAGTCAACCTCCACTCCTTTATTACGGCCTCCAAGGCCTACCCAATTGTCTCGCCCTTGTGATTAATGATTTGGCAAAATTTTATAATTTTCTTATGCAATGTCCAATGACAATCAACAAAATGCACAGTTAAAGATATAATTAAAATTTTGGAATGATGTTCAAGTATCAGTGGTGAGGCAAACAAATTGACCTGGCAATTCACCCCTCAACTTCTCTTTTTCAAATCAAAAATAATTTTTTACATCATTTGCCACTGTGTGGTGAGAAGGAATATTAAATATTGGTTCCAAGTAACGAGAATACGCTTGGAACCATTTCCCATCAACAACTTGAAAATGTAGCTCGTCCTTAATGACCATATGAGCTAAGTGTCTTCTACACTCATTGGGATCATACTTAGTATACCCTCTCAAAGTTGCACCCCCACTAGTCTCATCCGCCATTTTTGGAAGTTCAATTTCTAGCCTAGATTGGCTCTTCTCTTGTAATGATCTTAATATTGGACTTTTTTACATTGCTCTTCTAAGTGCACATTTAATTGTGAGGTATCATGTTTCCTATAGTGGCATCCATAAATTTTCCCACAATGGTTATACTTGGCTTGGGGCTATTGAGGTCACCACCCTCTAGTTTGGTGAAATAAGCTCAAATTATGGAAGCAGGTTTCTTACTAGGGTTGGGGGCGGGGCAAGGTGTCGTAGGGGTAGGTGTTGGACCAAGGGTAGGGGTAGGAGTAGAAGTAGGAGAAGGGGTAGGGGTACCCTGGGCATTGAGAGGAGAGCTCGCACTAGAATATGTTGGCACATCTATGAACTCAAGCAAACAAGAAATCTGAAATTATAGCAAACATAGCAAAATGCCAAACAATTAACATCTAAGTATTAACATATATATTGGAAGTTGGAAGATCAAATATCAATGATCAAACATCAAACATAAAAAAATGAAATACCCGAATTAAAAACATCAAACATAAAAAAATGAAATACCCAAATTAAAAAGAGATCAATACGGAGCAT
The DNA here is from genome assembly GCA_003123805.1 of Juglans sigillata. Classification (NCBI taxonomy): domain Eukaryota; kingdom Viridiplantae; phylum Streptophyta; class Magnoliopsida; order Fagales; family Juglandaceae; genus Juglans; species Juglans sigillata. The sequence continues at coordinate 308,021 of QEOY01009260.1, read as the reverse complement.
CAATGTGTATGGAAGAAATAAAACAACTTTCGGATTGGATGAGTATTAAAAAAAAAAAAAAAAGGAGATCATTATGGTGTGGGGACCCCATTTCTTCAGATCATAGGAAATTTCTTATACAAGTACTTTTATCCATTCCCACTAATACGATACCGTAAATACTACTATCTGTGGGGACCTACATGCTAATTTCTAGTTTCTACTAAATTGGAAGGTAAAATTGATCAAATTAATAGCTGATCAGGTAAGAGCCTGTCACATTAATACTAGTGTATTGAGTGTATTCATAAATTAAATAATAAATAGATTTTTTTTCTAAATATATATTTATATTATTTATTTATTGATATGTGCATAATACTATCAACTTTGAGGCAAGCATTTCTCAATATATTATTACCAAGAGATAATGAATATCCGGTAAGTGAGTTTAGGACAAGATCATGATCATGATCAAACCATATCAAATAGATATATCTAAAAAATTCTTTTGACTTTTCTAGTTGTCATTGATTTTAAAACAACTTTACTTTTTGTGTTGGTAAAGTTTATTCATTATTGGCTAAAAAATACTTTGTTGTTGATTTTCAAACAACATAAAAAATATTGAAATCCCTAAATTATTTTAGGATTTCGAAATACCCTAAAATAATTTAGAGATTGAAACCCCTGAATTAATTTAGGGTTTCAATCTGAATTAATTAGCCAGAAATCAACTCATCAATGACCAAAATTCACACACATTACATAATACAAACTAAAAAAAATAAAAACCACACGAACAGATTCACACACGACTACACATGATTCATCAATCATTCAAACCACATGCATAATCAAGTCTCCACAGCACACAATTCATAAAATCTCATCCTACATCTCCAATTAAACCACATCCTTCCTACAATCTCCAGTCCATAAAATATAAATCACAAAAAATTAAAGTAGATTTAGGGTTTCTTACCTTCGGCGATGGAGATGAAGACGGAGTCACGAAAGGCTACGGTGACAGTGACGAAGACAAAGATGGCTACGATGATGGCGACTGCGACGAAGATGCAGATTGTAGAAGGTAAGCAACCGAGCAGCCAGCGAGACTCACAGAGAGAAAGATCCTGGGTAGGGCAAGCTCGTGGGGAGGGGGGGGATCTAAAAAAATAACGAAACAACACCATTTTGTCAATGGAAAAACGGCGTCGTTTTGTTATTTGTTATTAAGTAAAAAAAAACTTAGGCATGAAATGACGTGCCTGGTTTTTTTTTTTTATTATTATTATATATATATACTTATATATATTATTAAGCAGGGCAGGGTGGGGGTCACCCCTATCCATCCCTTGGCCCTGCCTTGGGTGCCAGATGCAGGCAGGTCCACTTGCCCCCAGCATCTGACGGACGGGGTACTCTGCCCTGCCACATGGGTGCGAAGCAGAAGCAGGGCAAGGCCCACTATCAACAATGTTTTCTACTATTAATAGACCCACATGGGCTATCCTCCATATAGGAGGGAATCCACACAACAGTTATCTCTTATGGAAGAGCCAATTGCTTCCCTCATTAGTTGTCAAAGTCTCCTTGGTTACGTAACTTACGTTGATGGCTCCATCACTGAACCGACATCTACTATTTTGGACAAAGATGGTCACATGGTTTTAAATCCTGCTCACACGACATGGAAACAGACTGATCAGCTCATCCTCAGTCTGATTTCTCCTCCTTGTCTAAAGAGGCTATGAGTGAGACCACCTTCTCCTACGACAAATGGTGAGTTCTTGAATACTTTTTTCTCTCACAAATCCAAAACTAGGTAGATTCAATTGAAGGATAAACTTCAACTCATCAAGAAATGCATCTAATATATTGCTGAATATTCTCGAGTTTTCAACAGTGTGTGTGATCAACTTTTAGCCATGAGTTGTCCCTTGGTCGATACGAACAAAGTGCATTGATTTCTTTGAGGATTAGGTCCTAGTTTTTCTTCCTTTTCCACCACCATTATGTCTCACTCTCCAATTCCCAGTTTTAAGGATGTTGTACCTAAGGCTCACAGCCATGATCTCATTGTTAAGTCTCTTGAGACTTAATCTGAACCTTCCGCAACATTCACTACTCAATGGGATGGACATCAGTCAAAAAATGGAGGTTGTCCAAATAAGGGCAAAGGTGATTGCTCGGGCCATGGTGGTGGTCGAACTTCTTAACTCCAGCACTAATGGCTCCCATAATTCTCGACCATCTTCTTCAACCCACAACAAATTGACATGTCAAATTTGTGGCAAACAAGGTCATACCGCCACTATATGTTGATATCTTTATGAGCAAACAACCCACTTGACAGAGGCTCTATCATCTTACTCTATTCAAGATTCCTCACACCAAGCCAACCAAGATTGTATCTTGATAATGCCACAACATCCCACTAACCAGCAATGCCAATGCACTTAATAATGGAATTCCCTACTTGGGTAATAATGGAGTACTTGTAGGCAATGGTGAATATCTTCCCATCACTCATAAGGTTTCCACTTCTTCACTCAATTCCTTCCCTTGTCTTTCATTACATGATGTTCTTGTTGTTTTCGAAATTACCAAAATTCTTATATCTATTAGTAGTCTTACAATTGATCTCAATTGTTTTGTTCTATTTGTTGCCTAAAATTAACTATACAGGATCTTCATATGGGGGAGGTGTTGGGCACTGCTAAGCAAAGAATGGTCTTTATGTTCTTGATCGTGGACAACAGGTTGTCCTCATGTTTCTCCATCAATGTCCCATGCATGCTTCCTTTACAATTCGGCATGCTCATCTTGGAAACTCCTCTCCCAAAATAGTTGAATTGTTTCATAAATATAGTGCTATTGGTACTATTCATTCCTTTAATATTTTCACTGGTTGTTAACTTGGCAAGAGCCACATTCCCTTCTTAAATCATAATACCCGTAGTTTGTTTCTTCTTGTTATTGTTCATTGTGATTTATGAATTCCATCCCCAATTTTTTATATGTCTAGCTTTTATTTTTATGTCATTTTTATTCATGATCATAGCCAATTTACATGGTTTTATCCTCTTCATCATAAATATGATTTTTTTTTTTTTTACATTTTCCTTGGTTTTCAAAAATGGTTGAAAACAATTCACTTAGACTATTAAGGCTTTTCAGGTTGATGGTGGCACTGAAATTACAAATGTTAATTTCATCCAACATTTAGCTCAATGTGGTATACAATAACGCCTCGCTTGTCCCTACACTCCCAATCAATATGGCATTGTTGAACGTAAGTACTGTCAAATCACTGAAACCGTACTTACTCTTCTTTTTCTCTCTCATGCACCATCCACCTCGTGGATTGAACCCTTTGCCACGACAAGTTACGTGATCAATTGACTTCCCACACCGGTCCTCAATGGCATCTCTCCATGGTTGTTTATGTTTTCCTTACCTTCGAAATTATGCCAAACAGGAACTCTCACCAAAGTTTATTCCTTGGGTTTTTGTTGGCTACAGTACTTTACATAAAGGTTTCAGTTGCTTAAATCGTCAGACTCAACGCTTATACATCTTGCAAAAAGTGGTTTTCAACGAAACTAATTTCCCTTTTCTACTTCATTTCATTCCTCCACTTCATCTTTAACTAATCATGTTTTATTCTCCAATTTACCCTCATCTTCTTCATCTTGCAATTCTAATGATTCCTCTCTCGTAGGTTCCTCATCTTCCACTAATGTGCCAGCAGCTTGATCTCTTCCATCTCGACCATGTCTCCCTTGTGTTGCTAAGTCTTTTTGTCCCGTCACTATTTCCGCTCCATCTACCACCACTCCATCTTCCTCTTCTATTCCTAAACCAGTCTCAACTCCTAGTCATTTCTCTGAGTCAACATCTCCTTCATCTTCAGAACCGTTGGTTAACACCCATCCAATTGTCACCCACAGGAAGGCTGGCATCTTCAGTCATTGCATCAATCAATTTCCTGATACTTCTTTCTCTCAGACTCTCATGGCCCTCAAAGAACCTTGTGGGTTTAAATCTACTGCCAAGCACCTCGAGTGGCTCGCCGCAATGGAAGAAGAGATCCAAGCTCTTCGGCAAAATCATACATGTACTTTAGTTCCTTGCCCATCTCATAAAAAAAATTGTGGGCAGTCATTAGGTTAAAAAAACAGTGGTTTAGATTCAGAAATGAGTTGAGATGGTTTATGAATAGTAAAATAAAAGTTGACTTATTTATTATATTTTGTGTGGAAATTTGGAAAAGTTGTTTTGGGATTTGAAAAAGTTGAATTGTTTATTATATTTTGTGTGAGAATTTGAGAAAGTTGTAATGATTAGATGAGATGAGTTGATGTGGGTTTTGAATGCAAAAAAGGCCCAATTGTTGCCTGATTGTTCCATAGAGCACTATAAAGCACTTTTTATTGCTAAAAGATACACCCAACAAGCTTGTCTTGACTTTGATCAAACTTTTAGTCCTATGGTCAAACCCACAACTGTTCGACTTATACTGTCACTTGCTGTCACTTATGGATGGTCTCTACGTCAACTTGATATCAAGAGTGAACAGGTTTATATGGATCAACCTCTCGATTACGTTGATCCTTGCTATCCTACTCATGTGTGTCGTCTCAATAAGGCTTTATATGGTCTCAAACAAGCTTCTTAGGCTTGGTTTCATCGTTTCAACACATTTCTCATAAAATTTTATTTTCGTTGTAGTTATGCCAACACTCTCTCTTCATTTATTAGCAACAACTCAACACCATTTATTTGTTATTATATGTTGATGACATTGTGATCACTGGTAGCAATCTCAATCTTCTTATTAGCTTCATTACTCACCTTGGTAATGAATTCGCCATTAAAGACTTTGGTGACTTGCATTAGTTTTTGAGTATTGAAGCTCACTCCATTTCAAATGGTTTGTTCTTGAGCCAATCCAAATATACTTTTGATATTCTTGAGCGAGCTTCCATGGTTGATTGCAAACTAGTCTCCACACTAATTGTGTCGAACACCACCTCTTTGTTGTTGGTCCTTCTTTTGATGATCTCATTCATTTTCGTTCCATTGTTGGTGCTCTCCAATATTTGGTGATCACACGTCTTGATATTGCTCATAATGTTAACATGGTTTTCCAATTTATGCATGCCTCTAGGGAGGATCATTATCAAGCTATGAAACACATTTTACATTAGCTCAAAGGTACTCTGCATTTTGGTCTTAGCATTTACTCTAATAGCGACCAAAAATTACTTGCTCATTTAGATGTCGATTAGGCTAGTTGCCCGACATCGACAATCAACTTCTGGCTTTGCATTTTTATTTTTTTATTTTTTTTGTTGTAATCTTATCTCTTGGAGTGCCAAAAAATAACTTACTGTCTCTCGATCTAGTGTTGAATCCAAATACCAAACCCTTGCTCTCACTATTACCGAACTCACCTGGCTTTCTCATCTCTTCCGGGATCTTCATCTTTCCATTACTCCTACTACTCTCTTGTGTGATAATTGTTGTGTTATTTTTAAGTCATCTAATCCTGTCTCACACAATCGCTCTTAACATATTGCACTTGATTACCATTATGTGCATGAACAGGTTCATGTTGGTGCTCTGTGAATTCAGTTTGTTCCCTCTGCTCTTTAGATGGTTGATCTCTTCACCAAAAGTCTCTCTCGGCCTCAATTTCTACTTTTTCGATCCTAGCTAAATGTGTCACCACCCACGCTTACCTTGCAGGGGGTGTTAAGGCAACTAAGGCATCAATTGCCTCCAGCTGTAAAGAGATACTAGCAATACTAGATCAAGACAAACTTGGAAATACTTGGTCAATGTTTCCTTGTACAGCCACCTGGAGTATGGTCTAGGCATTATCACAAAGATTGGAATTCCTCTTGCAGCCATAATATTGGAGATACTAATTATTAGATACCTAATTCTTAATATAAATTAGTTACTGTTGAGCTCGATAGATATATATATATATATATATATATATCATGGTTATGATTTTTGCAGGTCTTTAACTTTGCTTAATCCTCCAATCTATCCAATCTAACATTTGTACTATACCTAGCCCGTACGTCTATGCAAGTCAAAATGCACGATCATTGAGCATGTAATGATCTCATAATGCACTCTATTGTCACTATTTTGGTTTTTAGTGGTGATCAATAATTATAAAAAAAACGTGCTTCATGTAGCATTGCAAAGCACTTACAATGTATTGTATAGCACTCACAAGAAGTCCAGTAGATATATGCCCTAGAATAGGAGCTAGCATATTCTGCAATCATTTTAGAACAATATATATCCTAATACAATAAGAATTTCATAATATAGTCATGTATTTGATGCATGGAAGGACTACACTTCAGAGGCTTTTCTTATCTCCCAATTGGTGAGGAAACAAAAAGGGAATAGGATCTCCAAATTTCAAGATCCCATTTAAGTGGGATCTTGAAAGGAATTGCTAAGGTACTACACTGCTCAGCATCATGGAAGGCCACTCTTTGGACTTCAAGGTTTTAACAAACCTTTACAGTAATCATGAACTATAAATGAGAGTTATTAATAAGATTATGAGTTACTATCCTCTTCTTAAAAAAAATAGAGAAAGTACCACATTATCATTAACAAATATTCACCTCGGCTGGATCTAAGTTGTTTCAAAGAAAAAATCATGAACCAGCAATATGATCCAATTACGTACGTGTAGGGAATCAGATAACCTCGAAGAATGAAGTTGCTATAAGTTACCATGCATTTATAGCTAGCTTTGGAAATTTTTAACTTGAAAGATCACAATAAATACCCAAAGAAATACATAAAGGCAAAGAAATGGAATGCCGGAAAGGTAGAATTATAAAAATAATAATAAAAAAAAAGGTTCAGAAAAAGTATTTCGATGTTGTCCTAAAAAAATTAAAGTGAGAAATTTTGGTCATACAATTGAATATTAATTACTAACTTGGGAATGACTGCTTTATGCTGTGTCGTTAATATCAAGAAATTAGCCTAAAGAATGTGGATCCATCAAGAAGAGGGATTGGATTTTCTCTTGCAGCCATAACATTCGAGATACTAATTAGATACCTAATTCTTAATATAAAGTTACTGTTGAGCTCGATATATATATATATATATATATATAATATAATGGTTATGATTTTTGTAGGTATTTCGTACTTCAGGTTGTATGTAAAATAATTCCCATTTGTTTTTTTACTTCTGCTTCCTTGCTAAAACAAAAGACAAATGGAAAACTTGTAAGAAAAAGGAAGAATGTTAAAGACTCAACCATTGATCCAAAAGCCCTGTGACTGTTGGATACTAATTTGGTTAAACATTTAACTCTCAGGATCATAACATTCCACCACGCTTCCGAATCCGACGTCCATGGCGGCCCACTCTATCTACACTAACCTAGTGGTAGCCATTTCCCTTTTGGCGGCTTCATTCATCTATCAGTATTCAATGACTTAACACTATACTCATACATAGTACCAAAGTATTTTAATCTAGCCTATAGGTCGCCCCCTCCATGACTTGAACTCGTGATGTGGTTTATGTTCTGATACTAATTGTTAAGACCCAACCATTGATTCAAAAGTCTTAGGACTGTTGGATACTAATTCAGTTAAACATTTAACCCTCAGGATCATAACAAAGAAGATCAGTTAGTTATGATGATATTTTAGTGAGGATATTGAGTCTCGCAAGATGATGTCGAAAACGAAGGGATGAGAAAGTGAACGTAAACAACCACCATAGCCTCTAATATCATATAGACGCAGTGGCGTTGTTTCATTGAAGACATGTGTCCTCATCACATAGAAACATAGGAGACTCTTTGTTCATCCCATATAGACATCTCCCATGGGAAACCATCATCACTATGAGAAGATTATAATGTAGTGGGGTGCACACTTTTATTATGTGATCACCCTATGCATCCACAACTCTAACTTGAGCACACAAAAACAGTGATGAATGTAGTTGGACATGTTTGCCTTGGTACTAAAGGAGAATTGATCTCATTCCAATTCTTATCTTTTGTAGATCAACATCAAATCATGACAAGGTATTGCTGTGTAGACATGCTTTAGCCACTACCTTATTTGATCATGCCCTAATTACTTTATTAGCGACTTTATATTACAAGAGCATAGATGCTATAACATTATTATTATTATTATTATTATTATTATTTGAAAGGAAGCTTTAGAGCTTTTTCCATTAAATCAATTCTGAAATACATGGAGGAATTTCCCCATAGTAACTTACATCATAAATGACTAAGGCATCTTGTGCCAAAACATGAGTCATAACATTACCACTTCTCTTGACATGAGTGACATCCCATTTAGCAAAACTCCTAAGTTTCAACTTGGCTTCAGAGACAAACATACCAAAGTTGGTCAGCTGGTCCTCTTCTTTCTTCAATGCTTGAACTGTTAGTAAAGAATCCCCTTCAAAAATAACCTGGGATAACCCAAGTTCCAATGCAAAACCAACTGCTTGCAGTGCCCCATAAGCTTCAGCTAGAGAAGGAAAATAAAAGAGGCATTGTTTTGTTCTCATAGTAGCAACTATTCTTCCCTCGTTATCTTGGATTACTATGCCAATCCCCACTCTAACTCTTGGTTTGTCCACTGTTGTATCCCAATTAAGCTTGTAAAAATGCATAGGAGGTGGCTGCCAATCAATATTGCTATTGTTGCTAGGTACTGAAGAAACACTTCTCTGCACTTCCAACTCTTTCATCATTTTTAAATTCTATTGGGCTACAGTAACCACTTTATTTGGATGTTTAAAGTCTTGGTTAAAGATGAACTCATTCCTCATCCACCAAATCTACTTTGCTACCATTGCAAACTCTTGAAGACAATCTGTATCCATGGAATCTGCAATTGCCTATTTCCAACAGATTCATCTGTGAGAAATGAATTTTCTACAATCTCTTGGAATAGTGACTCCAAACATCCCTTGCTAACTCACATTCCCATAGAGCATGTGCTGCTATCTCTTCTTCAATGTTGCAAATTGTACACTTTGGATGATCTACAATCTTCCTCTTAAAAAGATTAGACTGAATTGGCAGCGCTTCTAAGCAGGCCCTCCACAAAAATACTCTGTCTCGTGGTGTGACTTGTAATTGCTAGAGAACTTTCCATATCTTCTTGAAATCATGACTACCCGAGGCTTGCTCTTTTGTTGTCTAACTCATCTCTTGATGCATATGGTATATATTAATGGACTTTTACAGCCATATGAACCGTCATAACCATCCCTTTATTCTTTCAAATTAAGCCCTTTAACCATGTAGCTATGTAACCTAGGTGTTTTTTTAATCCCATATGAGCTACATAGAGGCAATCTCTTGGTCATAGGATCAACTACCATCTCAATTTATAGAATAAAGTCAACTTTGATTTCTCTTCTTTCTACTAAATCTTGAATATAGTTGTAATTCATATCAATTTGTTTTTCTTTTTTAATTATGTTATTACAAAACACATTAACCGTTCTTGCATATATATCCAACCTTAAACCATCAATAAAGCATTTGATCCAGACTGCATTAAGCTTACCATTGTGTTGTATGCAATGCACTCAACTTTTATAGTAGACTTTGCAACATTACTCTATTTTTTACCCATCTATGAAACAACCATTACACCAAATCCTCAATGTCTTATGGTGTTCCTTTAGTTTCCCCTTGTTAGGACATTGTGATTGTAGTAATCTTTCTCCCAACACTGTTAGCTTATTTTCCATACGACTCGTTGTCCTTTTTCTTTGGCCATCTTCTTTTCTTGAACTGTTTCAACTTGGACTTATTGAGTGGAGGACTTATGCTTTATGCAATAAGTAGATGAAAGGATCTAGTTTAATGGGGCTTAAAGCAAACTTGGGCTGGCTTTTGAGTTTGACTTCTATTAGCTTGGTTTTCTAAGCATTGGCATTGGATTAGCCAAATGTCATTGCATCTTCAAATTTTGCCTAATTATGATTGAAATGGTCTGCATTGAAATAGTCAAAACTCCTTAGTTCCACTTTTGAGCTACAGCAACTTCAAAGTCTTCTCTAAATTTTGCGAGTTATTGTTCATAGCTAAAATGAATTTTTTATTTCTAAATTTTTTCCTGCTCTCACCCTCTCTCTCTCTCTCTCTCTCTCTCTCTCTCTCTCTCTCTCTCTCTCTCTCTGTGTGTGTGTGTCAGCCTCCCTCTCCCATATTTGATTATATATATGTAGATGTGGTCTATGTTATATAATTAGGTTGAAAAAAATAAATAGTTGGAAAATAATAGGTTAATTGAAATTTTAAATTATTAATTAATATATGGTTAGTATAATTGTAAAATATGAAAGATAAAAGAAATATTATTATTAAAAAATATTATTATATTATTATTTTGACTAATCTAATGTAGAGTTATATCTTGAATAGTTTTGGTTTTATGCAAAATATATACTTTTAGCTAAATTTTAGAGATGGTTTTAGCTAGATGAATGCCAATGCTCTAATAAAGGACATGACTTCTAGGTATGCTATTTGCTATTTTTTTTTCCTTTTATTTGGTTTGTTAATTAAATCTTAATGTCTAATAGAAGTTTTAGGTTTGTAAGTCTCGCAGGTTTTTTTTTGTAAAAAAGTGAGTTTCATTAGAAAAAAAAAAGTAATTTTTTTACATATTTTTATGATGGGATCTATTTTTTTAACAAAGGGCATGTGTGAGATTTGTACAAATAATTATTCTTTATATCTTCCTATATTTTAAAAGCATGTAAAACGTGAACAGTAATGAACAATGATTGTTGTTCACGTTAAAGTGTAATGAACAGTAATTACTATTCACACTAAAAGCCATCAATAATGAACAGTCATTAATGTTTACATTAAAAGTCAACATTAATGAACAGTGATTAATGTTCATGAATCACTGTTCATGTTAAAAGCCAACAGTAATAAACAATGATTAGAAAAATTAAGATTTGAGACTTTAAATCTCAATCTTTCATCTTGAATCTCCAGAATTGATCCAACAGTAGAAATTAAAACATTAAAAATAAACAAACTTAAAATAGATAATTAAAATATAAATTCAACTTTAATTTATAGAATACCAATCTTTTATCATCAAATAAAAAATAAAGTTTTGTTAAATATTTTTAAGAGAATAAAATCAGATAAATAATTAGAGTTTTTAATATAATTTAAATCTCATAATATGCTTAATTAACTAAAATCATTTAGATAATATGATTTTCTTAGTGCTCCCTGAGTCATTGAGTAGTGTAGTTAAATTCTACAATTCATATATTTTGTTAAGAAAACAATTGCTAGAATATTCAAAATCTTTTAATTTTCATATTACTCATATTACTGTAACATTTTGTTATCATTATGATGCTTGTTAAAATTTATTTTTTTACTCCTATACATTAAGTTATTGACTAATTAATTTTATTTAAAAAAACATATTATTTTTACATTTTGTGGATATTAGTCATTAGGAAAACGTGCATTGCACGTCACTTACTGCTAGTATATATATATATAAACCTATGATAAAAAGATTAGTTTGGTCGTATGACATTAGTTTTGTTGTAGTTGATTGGCTAAAGTGCCCTTGCTACAACTCTGAGGTTAAATTTGGTTGCGTTTAGATGTTGAGGTGATCTTAGATAATCTAAATTAATCTATAAATAATAGTGTTTTATGGTTCTCATTAAAATGTATTTGAATGTAAGTATGTTGAGATATATATTTGAATATATGAAGTAGGTTGAGATAAGTTTAACTTTTTTTATAGGAATTTGAAAAATGAGTGGATTCCATCGATAATTAATTTGAAATGAGTTGAGATGAACTGATCGATTTCAACAATCAAAAACACATATTAGATAACCATACTAGAGTTATTGAATAATAATAGATGAGAAGAGTTTTGAGAAAAAAATTATTCTTATTTTTCAGATAAGTGAGGAGGACTAATAGAAATATAAATGGTCATACTCATAAGTTTCAAGTAATACACATAATATTAGGAACTCTTCTATTTTTAAATATAAATTAAGATATTGAAATTATATTTGCAGTTATAAATTATGTAAGTACCTATTTAAAAAAGTGAGTAAATATGGGATCCACAAAAAAAATAAATGTTTTAATAATGGACATTACTCTTTTTCAAAAGGAGTGTGCGCGATGCCTACACAACCTATAATTGTATCTAACATTACTCATTAAGATAATAATATAAAAATGTATATATATATATTTTTATAAACATCATATTATTTAATAATCAATCATAATTTTTATTTTATAAACAATTCATTTAATGAACGAATTCAACAATTTAAATTCATCTGAATTGATCACGATCAACTTACTTAATATTCTTATTTATTTACAGTATTTGTGAATGATGGTTAGGACCATAAAAATAAACCGAAGAACTAGAAAATCGAACTGAATCGGTTGGTTCGGTCTGGTTTTGGACCCGTTGAGTCTGGTTTTGAACCAGTTCCTCCATTTTAAAAACCGATCATAACCAGTACGATCTTGGTTTTATATTTTCTAGGACTGGACTGGTTCGCATATTTATATAGTTTTAATTAATTTTTAATATTATATATAATTTTTATAAATTACAATTATATATGAAATAATGTTATATTATAATTTATAACATAAAATTTTAATGTTAAACATGAACATTTATTTGATCATATGCTTTAAATATAAAATATATATTAATTACATTTTATAACTTAATAAATTCTCAACATATTTATTTTGATAAATATATTAGTAATATTAATATACATTAGTATATTAATTACTATATTATCACTAACATATAGTAATAGTACTATACAAATAATATTACTATATACTAATAGTATTAGAGTATTACTAATATTTATATATGTTAATATATATATAAGTATAAGATATTATAGATTTAATATATATTAAAATTAGAAAATTGAGTCCAAATCGATAAAATTAGAAGCATCAATTTAAGAGGATAACCGGTGTGATATTATTTTTGAAAATATAAAATCGATATATGTCGATTCGATCTTAAAATTTTTAAAAACAGATCAAATTGGATCGGTTTTGCGTCTAACGATGGTGGCATAGGATTAGGGGTGTAAACTTAAACCGGAAAATCGGTCCGGACTGGACTGATTTCACCGGTTTTGAACTGGTCCGGTCCGGAACTGGTTTTTAAAATGTGAAAACCGACCGGTTTCAGTTTCGAGATTTTTCGGACCAGACCGGTTGATTAAAAAAATAAAAAATAATATTTTTATATATAAGTTTTATACAAAATATTCTATATATATATATTAAATATTAATATATATATATAAGTTTTATATCTAATGTATAATTATAAATTTATACATTAAATGTTAATTTATAATTTCATATATATATATATGAAATAATTTCATATTATAATTTATAAATTATTACATTAAATGTTAATACTAATATATAAGTTTATAAATAATACTACTAGTTTAATATAGACTATAGACTATAGTTATACTTATAATTAATACTAAAAATTTTTACTAAAAGTTTATAACTAATACTAATATTAAATATATAATTTATAACTAATACTAATATATAACTTATAAGTTATAATTATACTAGTAGTCTTATATTAATACTATTATATAGTATGATAGACTGATATATTATTTAGCTATTCTAATATTATAATATATTAACCATATTTAGATTTTTGATTCAGAATAGATAAGTATGCCAAAAGTTTTATTATATCTATATCATATCAAAACATGTGCGAAACATATTCATATCATTTCCATTTGATCAAAAACAAATCCAAATCATTTCATATCACATGTATAAAAATCTCAATGATATCACAATCGCTCTTTTGCATATTTTAAAAATATGTCAAATATTGCTCATGTCTATACTATTCATGTCAAAACATTTCTTTTATCTTTCATACATATCTCATGAGTGAATGCAAAACATATACTGAGGTTGTTTTTCACATTTTCTTTTTAAAACAACATGCACATTTTTTTACAAACCAACTTCAGTTTATTTTTTTTTATGCAAATCTAGCATAGAAACCTCGCTTACCTGGACTTCTTACCTTTTCAAAAATTTCCTCAAAAAATGTCAAGTCGACTATAAATCGTTACCTATAAAAATAATTACGTAATTTCTGTAAGTTTCCAATCAATCACGTATTTCGATATTTAAGTTTAAGCTTCTAAAATAATCTATTTTAATTCCTCAGAACTTAAAATCCTCATAATCCCAAAATATATCATCACTTTCTAAATTTATCAATATCCATCATAACCAACGTCAACCTCAAGATACCAATATTTAAACCCGAAACAGCCAATAAATCTCACATCATAAACCAATTAAACAAACAACTCCATCATCCAATCCAACCGACCCCCTTACTCCTCGGACTCAGTCCGACACAACCAACCAATTCGCAGTAAATATGAGTTAGCGCAAAAATACATTTAAATCTCAAAAGTTCTTTGAGAAAATACTTACAATGCTATAATATAATTTTTGAAAGATCACAAAGGTGCTAGAAGCGGCAACGCAGAAACAAAATAGTGTCAAATGCATTATGGCCGTGGGTCTCAAAAACCAAATTTTGAACGGGGACAAACAAAGACCCGAGATTGCTAGGGTAGGGCTTAAAGATGTTGGTGAAGTTAGTGGTGGTGGTGGTGGTTGGCCGTGGGTGGAGGCGCAAAGGGTGGTTGAAGACCAAAAATACCCAAATCGAAAATGGGGTTGGATGTGCTTCACCGGTGACGGATCGAAGCTGGGGTTGGGTCCATTGGGTTGCTAGGAGGTCGAGGATGAAGTGGTGAAGAAATGGTGGTTGGAGGTGGCGCGACGGCGGCGCGCGAACACAAGAGGTGCTGCGGCCTTGTGTCGTGTGTAGGAGCAAACGACGGCACAAGAGGGGTTGAGATTGTAGAGGTGGTGTCGCTGGCCGGTGTGGGAGCGAATGGGCTGGGCGGTGTCGGTCACAGAGGCGCGCGATGACGGCCTGGGTGAGAGGAAGAAAATGCACAGGGGAGAGGGTGCGGCGCGCGGGAGAGGAGAGGAGAAAAAGAAAAGAAAAAGAAGGAAAAGAAAAATGGGAGAAAAAGGAAAAGGGGAAAAGAAAAAGTGAGGGAAAGAAATGACGTCCAACCCTCACATCTTAAGTCACAAAAATGATCCAACGAAAACGATTTCAAAACAGCAAATAAAAATAAAATAATTCAAACATAGTGATTAAAATGAACATAAATAATTAAATCTAACAATAAGTTAATTTAAAATAAAGAGAAATTTAAATGCATAACAATTATTAATATTAAGAAAACATGTCAAATTAAATTTTCACAAATTAAAAATCATAAAAATAAACCCACTAAAATATGAAAATTTAAAACAAAAGAATCAACTTTTAAATTAATAACAAATAATCGTTCGATTAAAAATACACTAAAAATATAAGATGTTACATGTAAGTACTAAGTTATTTCCTTTAACATGCAATGACTTATTGTAGATAAGACAGTTTATTGCAGATAAGATAGTTTATTGCAGATTTTTTTTTCCAGTTTTTGTAGTAGTTATATTTATAACTTTGTAAAGCAGTTTTTTTATTTTTCCCAGTTTTTTCCCAGCTTTTTTTACAGTTTTTTAGTAAAGCAGTTTTTTGGAAAACAGTTTTTACTTTTTACTAAAACAGATTTTAATTAATCAGATTTTTTGTAGTAAAACAGATTTTTTATTGAAGTAGTTTTTAGTAAAGCAGATTTTTTTAGTAAAAGTTAGAACATATTTTTTTTAATAAAAGTATAAAACAGATTTTTTTAAATCAGTTTTTTTTTATAAACAAATTTTTAATGATAAATTATAAAATTTACATTTTAAAAAAATCGAAAAATCGGACCAGATCAGACCGGAAATTAGTAAAATCGGAAGTATCGGTTTATGAAGATAACTGGTACGTAATCGGTTTTGAAAAATACAAAATCGGTATATACTGATTCAGTATTAGATTTTGTCCAAAATTAGATTGGACCGAACTATTTACACCCCTACATAGGATGAAGAAAGTGAGAAATATAAATCAAAACAAATTTTGTTGCCAAAATTTTATTTTCTTAAATGAAAGTCATTTTTATTTAATAAAATTCAAAGTTATTTTTGTAAAGAAAATCTATTTTTGATGCCAAATATTTGTGATGCTCCCGTAACTGGACTCTAGGGCGAAATGCCTGAGTGACAAAAGATTTTAGAGGATCAAGATCAGGGAAGCAGTGAATTGAATCGATCTCTCTGGCTCGGGAACGAAGAACACCACCTGCTACATTAGGGCTAATTCAGTGAGAGAGGGTTTTGCCCCCGATGGATCTCCTCCGCACCTACACTGACCAAAACGACGTCGAACTCAACGACCCAGAGGACCAAAACCAAAACCCTAATCCCAACACGACGTCACCGGACTCCTCCCCGCCTCGCCTCCTCCCCGGCAAGTCCGCCGCCCCCAAGGTTGATGACACCATGCTAGCCCTGACGGTGGCGCAGGCCCACCAAGCCCTGTCCCGACCCATCGACCCGGTCCAGCACGCCGTCGCCTTCAACCCCACCTACGACCAGCTCTGGGCCCCCATCTACGGCCCCGCCCACCCCTACGCCAAGGACGGCATCGCCCAGGGCATGCGCAACCACAAGCTCGGTTTCGTCGAGGATGCATCCATCGAACCCTTCGTCTTCGACGAGCAATACAACACTTTCCACAAGTACGGCTACGCTGCCGACCCCTCCGCCTCTGCCGGCAACAACTATGTCGGAGATCTAGACGCTTTGCGCGAAAACGACTCCATCTCCGTCTACAGCATACCGCAGCACGAGCAGAAGAAGAGGAAGATAGAGAAGAAGAAGGAAATGGAGGAGGATAAGGATCCCGAAGAAGTCGTCGACAAGGTGGAGCTTGATAATCCTGCGAGCGACACCTGGTTGATGAAGAACCGGAAGAGTCCTTGGGCAGGCAAGAAGGAAGGTCAACAAACCGAATTGACGGAGGAGCAGAAGAAGTACGCTGAGGAATACGCGAAGAAGAAGGGCGAAGAAAGAGAGAGAGGCGGCGAGAAGGGCGAGACTGTTCCAGATAAGAGCACGTTCCATGGTAAGGAGGAGAAGGATTATCAGGGTAGGTCTTGGATCGCGCCGCCCAAGGACGCCAAGGCCACGAACGAACATTGTTATATACCCAAGAGGTTGGTGCACACTTGGAGCGGCCACACCAAGGGCGTGTCCGCAATCCGGTTCTTCCCGAAACACGGGCATTTGATTTTGTCAGCGGGGATGGACACGAAGGTGAAGATTTGGGATGTGTTCAATTCTGGCAAATGTATGAGGACCTACATGGGCCACTCCAAGGCGGTTCGGGACATTTGGTTTTGCAACGACGGGACCAAGTTTCTGACTGCCGGGTATGATAAGAATATCAAGTACTGGGATACAGAGACCGGGCAAGTGATATCAAGTTTCAGTACCGGGAAGATTCCGTACGTTGTCAGGCTTAATCCGGACGAAGATAAACAGAACATCTTGCTGGCGGGGATGAGCGATAAGAAGATTGTTCAGTGGGATATGAACACGGCACAGATTACGCAAGAGTATGATCAGCATTTAGGAGCCGTGAATACCATTACTTTTGTCGATAATAACAGGAGGTTTGTTACTTCAAGCGATGACAAGTCACTTCGTGTATGGGAATTCGGGATTCCTGTGGTCATAAAGTATATTAGTGAGCCGCATATGCACTCTATGCCATCAATTTCGCTCCACCCTAGTACGAATTATCTTGCCGCGCAGAGTTTGGATAATCAGATTCTTATATATGGCACGAGAGAGAGGTTTCAGCTCAATAAGAAGAAGAGGTTTGCCGGGCACATTGTGGCCGGGTATGCTNAAGTATATTAGTGAGCCGCATATGCACTCTATGCCATCAATTTCGCGCCACCCTAGTACGAATTATCTTGCCGCGCAGAGTTTGGATAATCAGATTCTTATATATGGCACGAGAGAGAGGTTTCAGCTCAATAAGAAGAAGAGGGTTGCCGGGCACATTGTGGCCGGGTATGCTTGCCAGGTCAATTTCGCTCCGGATGGACGGTTCGTTATGTCTGGAGATGGTGAGGGTAAATGCTGGTTTTGGGATTGGAAGACATGCAGAGTCTTCAGAACTCTTAAATGCCATGAGGGAGTATGCATTGGGTGCGAGTGGCATCCCTTAGAACAAAGCAAGGTTGCAACATGCGGCTGGGATGGATTGATTAAGTACTGGTAAGCGAGCCTTTCA
The DNA here is from genome assembly GCA_003123805.1 of Juglans sigillata. Taxonomy (NCBI): domain Eukaryota; kingdom Viridiplantae; phylum Streptophyta; class Magnoliopsida; order Fagales; family Juglandaceae; genus Juglans; species Juglans sigillata. The sequence continues at coordinate 289,611 of QEOY01009260.1, read as the reverse complement.
TTCTCTGGTATTATAATTAGTCAACAAAACCCTTTTCAAGGTATTCATATAAGCATCTTGTTTTGTATGTGCCTTGTGTGTATATGATATTTGCAGTCATAAAGTACGCAAGTACGCAAGCGCCTCTTTTTAAAAAAGGTGACTAAATATGAGACCCAAAAAAAGAACTCCACTCTTTTTCTAAAGGAGTGCTTACACAACTCATGAATATATCTAGCATTACTCGTGTGATCTAAACATATGCACTGTGTGAAAACACCCACATATCACTATTTCTCTTTATGGATTGATGTAGGAAACCAAAAATTGCTGTTTGTGGATCCACAGTCCATTGCCCTAACATAGCACTATTTCAATAGCCGTTGTTTGTCTTCCTTTCATTGGAAGCTCTATTCTCTCTACATGAAGAATCTCCCTCTCCTTCAAGCCTGTATTGGCACACCTAACATTCATGCATTTAAGGATTTCCACCTTGAAATGCTAATCGAGATGAAGGGGGCTGCCTGACCAAAGAATCAATCCAACTAATGCTTTAAAATTCTAATTTCTAACCTGCTTTAAAATAATACAACTCATTATTGGTATGGTCATTCGATGTAAAACCCTGGATTGAGTGTAGGATTTGGCGAATGGTATCCCACTTTTCTTGGGAGGGAGAAGTTCTTGGCCTTTATAATTATCAAAGCACCTTCTAAGAAATGTGGGATCTCATTCACTAGAAAGGACAAGATTTTCATTCTCCCAGACAATGTGGGATCCCATTCACAATCTGCTGTACTACTCTGGGACATTGCATCTTGAGCCTAGGGTTCTCTACTATTATTAAGCTAGGAGTTTAAAGCATTGGTAATGTGTTCTTCATTATTATATTTGTTGTTGCAAACATGGTGTTCCTTTCTCCAGAGCTTCATTAGCTCGCAGCAGCTAGGCTTTTCATTCATTCAGTGAGTTCACATCCTTCCAGAACTTATACGTAAACTGAAAAGGAGGGTGAAAATACCCTTGTTTATTATCTTAGATTTTCTGAGAAATCTATTCACTTACATCAAAGGATGATGATAAAATTACATTATATTCTACTAAATGCATCGTAACTGGCACGTAGGTTTTTTAGCACTAACTTAAAAGTAATTCATTTTTTGTAAGAAGATATTTTATTAATATTGAAATAGGCATAGTCCACTAAAACACAAATAATTCTAAGGGCCTTCTTTTAAGCAATACACTTCAGACACGTGAGAACTGGGGCATCTCAAATGCCATGGACTCTCTCTTAACTCTGAAATGCATGCGTGTTGAGTTGCTTGTATTCCAGCCTTCCTAGTCTAATAATAATTATGGCCAAGCAATACCAATTAAAATGACATAAAAACCAAATTGTTTCCCACTGACCTGAACCTGTTCTTGTTATCACAAGGTTGTGTTTGGGTAGTGATGTATTCTCAGGTATTCTGTGAATAGTAATGAAAAAGTAATGATAGAATAGTGAATAGTAGTGAAAAATAGATGAAAATAATAATAAAATAATGAATAATAGTGAGGTATTCTGAGATTCTCAGTACCCAAACTAGGAGGTTAAGCTTTTTAATCTCATCACCATTTATAATGTTTGGTGTGTGCGATTGAGGGTATATTTGTCAGCATGTGAAATGAGGCTACTAAAACAATGTTCATTATCTGTCGGTAATCTAAATTAGCAGAACATAAGGTAAACGGTACTTATGGCATTACTGGGAGAGATGTTACCTTCAGACTATATAATGAATCCTGTTTTATATACCCTCAAACCCATAGGGTTATAGAGGTTTTGCTTCCAACGCTTGCCTCACCTTCACTTTGTCATTGCTAGTACGACATGGACAGAAATTCTCTCTGTGGATATTGTTAGTGCAAGAAATCTAGAAGGTTCCTTAATACATGATTGGTCGCATTGGCTCTTTGTCCAAAACTATATCCCAGTATCAGAGTTGGTTTTCTTTTTATAATTTTTTTGTCATCCGTGTAAAATTCCCAGAAGGATGACAGATTTTCTAATGTATGTTGTTCCAAATATTTTTTCAATATTACTCATGGGTACTGTAAGCCTGCTCTTGTTACTCTACAAGGGTACTATAACCATGCAACAGTACAATTCTGTTCATGCTCTTTTAGCCATGATTTGTGAGGGTTTTCGTGCCTGTATAGTCATTTTTAAGTTAGTAATAGTAGATGGCTGGGATTGGAGATGTTTAAGTTGTGAGATAAATTTTATAATAACTAGTAAGATAAATGTTATCAACGAAATAGCCAGATAAATAAGTACGATGTGGTCAGTTTCACTTGGATCATCATGTCTCTTCTTGCTGCTTGTATGGACATGATCATGCAGTAGGGCTGCCACTCATTTTCTCTTCTTCTGTTGCCTTTTAGCATCTTCCTTCTGAAGAATAATGTTAGTTTACTAGTGATTCTTGTGACCTATGACCTGCCTCTCTCAATTTCATATTGAAAGGATCATTTTCGTCACCCTTTCGATTCTCCTTATACTTCCTATGCGATGTCTACTATATTTTAAATCATCACATTAAACCTGGAGTTCCAAGAATTGTTGGTAAAAGTGCACTTAAGTGCAACGTGCCAAGGCCAAAGTGTTTCACTTAACAAAAGCAAAGCACATTTACAAAAGTGTGCTTTAAGGGGCTCTCTTTTGTGCTTTTTGTATGAGCTGAAAGTACAAAATAGTGCGCTTTTGTAATTTGAAAAAAAAAAAGCTACGTTTGGAACATGGTAGCAGCTGAGCTCATCTAAGTTGAGTTCAAATTTAAGTCTAACCTAACATCCAAACACACAACTCCCAAATCATTAAACATCACTGAACTCAAGATATCTTTACATGTAGGACCTACGACCTTTTTCAACTCAATACCTCTTTATATGCGAGACCTACAACTTTTTTTAACTTCCCATAAATACATATAAACTCATTTTAATATCCAAACACGTTAAACTCATCTTAGGTGGACCCAACAAAACTCACTCTACCATCTCAACTTACTACTATTTATAAAGAACTCAACTCAGTTCAACATCCAAACGCAACCTAAAACTCATTTCTAGACCAAGAAAATGATGTAAACAAATATTTTTTAGTGTTTAGTTGACATTGAAGATCATTTACGTCCCATTGCCACATTATGTCTCATTTGATGCGACTTATCAAAAAATGTGTCATTTTATCTGTATGCATTGAACCCGATATAATCTTCCAAGTTGGTTTTCGAGATGGGTTGATATTTGATTGCTTATGTTAGCATAACCCGATATACCTACAATATTGAGCTTTTTGGTATATTTTGATTGAACCATATACTTTAATTTGATTATGGTTATCAAATATCATAGGTGTGCCTTACGACTTTGTTGTTTTTTTTATGGTATTTAATGTGCTTTACGTCAATCAAGCGCGCACTTGTACTTTGTGTCTAGGCTCTAAATGGCATTTGCACTTAAGTGCGCCTAGTGATTTAACCAACATCTGTTGCAAGTTGCAACTTTGCACCCACCTTTCACCTTTCCCTCCCTGTATGTTACATGATAGCTCAGTGAATTCGTTCGGCATTATGGGTGGTTAACAGTTCAATTCTTTAAATCTGGTCTGCAGGGACTAGCTGCTTGTCTGCAGTATATGGCAAGTTGCTAATATCATCTGATCAAAACCTTCCTTGGACACACCAACCAGCTAGAGGACAATAGAAGCCAAACTGTGCCTTCTAAGTTAATATTGTGGTATTGGTTCCTTCGATGGAATAAAAGTAAACATGCTCGGTCAGAGTTCAGAAATTACAAGGGCAACACTGAAAAAAGGGTGGACAAAATTGAGCAACTTTTCTGAGTTAATTTATCTTCAATCGTGTTATCAGAAGAAGTCAGTATGCGAAAAATGCTCTTCAGCTTGTATTACAATTTACTTCTTTTTACCTCTTGTAGAATTATTTTGCTCATCTTTTAGCCCATTTTCACATCAAGACTTGAGCAGTTTGGTGATGGAATGTATTTGTATTAGTATTTTCTGTTCTTGTTGGGAATATCATCAGCTGAATTTTCATCCCTTACTCACATGTTGGAACCTATCTGTAGATGATGGGTGAATGCAAGCTTGACATTTCACAAAATTTTACTCAAATTGGCAAAGCTTGGAAACTTTTTGAATGTGGAACTTATCTCATGTCAAAATATCTTATTCAAGATCAAGTGATTTGGAGCTCTAGAGATTGGTCCAACTTTAGGATTTAGAGCAGGAAAAAAATAGACACATAAATTGAATTTTACATATTTATAACGGTCAAAAATGAATTTTTCAAGAAGTACTAAATGCCTAATTAATGTTATGAAGTTAAGTTTATTTGAATTTGAAATTTTTGAAAAATATTTTTATAAGAATTTGAAAAAGTGACAGTACTTATTCAAAATGGGTTTTGGAAGAATATTTTTTACAAGGTTTTTTTATGAGAAATGATACTTGCAGTCGTGAGCATGCAGTCGCCGTGCAGTCGCTTTGAAAAAAGTGAATAAATAAGGGACCCACCTGAAAAGAAATTAATTTTTTAATAGTGAACCCCACTCTTTTTCAAAGCGACTGCACGGCGTTTGCGCATTCCACAACTGTATGTAGCATTACTTTTTTTTATATACATTACAAAAGTTGCTCGAAAATTTTGAAGAGTTCCCATTTCTGAACACGAGGCAAAGTACATTTCAGTGACCAGACCACAATTAGCCTGGTACCCAAAATTCAGAAAATCCACCAAAATTATTTTTTTTTTTATGAATTTTTACACGAGATAGATTTTAGAAAATTTAATTTTTTATTGTTTCAGATAAAAAATAAAAGAAAAAAAAAGGGACACACGAAAGAATCTAACAAAGTGGAGTAAAGTGTTATTTTATTTTATTTTATTTTTTAAAAGTTGGGGAGGGGATTTCGAATTCAATCTCCATTTTAAAAGTTATGCAAATCAGATGGCGGGTTTTGACAATTTTTTTTTTCTTTTAAGGTAAATAAAGTGTTATTAGATAGTGTTATAAAGAATTAAATAACTTCGAGACGCAAAAAATAAAACATCGTGAAACCGAGATGGGGTGTGTGTGGATGATGAGGCATCTGCTCCATTCGAACCCTTCGATGGCCTCTCTTTCCCCTCCTTTGCACCAATCCCCCCTCTCCTTCTCATCTCCCAAACCACCACTCTCTCTCATTTCCCTCGTCTTCTCCCTCCCCCGTCGCTCGCTTTCGACTGCCGCTTCTTCTCCTCCGACCCCTCACGTTTCCGTCCACCATAATTCCTCTCAATACGGTGAGTCTACCTATACGTCATCTGTATTCGTTTTACGAAGATGGAATAGTATTGAGTGGAGTTTCCATAAATCAATTTATGATTTTGGATTTGTGATTTCATAGATTCTTTTTTTTTTTTTTTAATGTTGGGGCGTGTTTTTTATTTTTATTTTTAATTTTGGGTAGGATATGCTGGTGGAATTGGAGTTTCGGGAGATGGCTCCAAGGTGCTTCTTAAGGGGATGAAATACTCTGAGCTCGAAGTAATTCTTGAGCTTAATCTTTATCTGATTTGTTTTTCGTTTTTCTTTTTTTGTTTCTTTGTACTCAGCTGCTTCCCTTACGGTGGTGCAGTTAACTCTATATATGTCATTTCTCATAATAGATGGGAAAATTTTTCAATTTAAACATGGTTAGGTGGTGTTTACGATATATTTTTTTTCTTTGCTTTTAGGATCTTTTTTTTGGCTACTTAGATAAATAATAGTTCTTTCAATGTGCTAAATTAGCGATACCTGGATGCTTATAAGAAATTACAAACCATTATGTGTAATGTGGGCAATTTTTCAAAACAAGATATGCCTGGTTGTGTATTGTTTTTAGTTTCTGAAGTATAATTGGATTGCCATTTTCATGGAAATATCTATACTTTGAGCTTCTTGGTTGAATCTCAAGACTTAATATTTCTAATAGTGAGAACTTGCTTTGTCAGAATTGGGTTCAGTTACAAGGATACAGACCTGGTCAGGCTCTAATGCTATGGAAGCGCCTTTATGGAAATAACATTTGGGCATATCACATTGATGAGTTGGAAGGTTTTCTACTACTTTTTTCGGTAGCATATTAGAATATATCACTGCATTGTTATGTAATCTCCCTAGTAACTTGATTGGCTGTTGATTTAATATATTTGTCAATTTTAAGTTCATGCGATGGTTAGATATATATACTTCTACGTCAATATTCTCTCTCTCTGATTGGCCTCTTAAGTCTTATGAATTCTAGTCTGTGTTGTACGATAGGTTTGAACAAAGATTTCAAGAAAATGTTGTGTGAAAATGCTGAATTCAAGGTTTTATCTTTGAAAGAAATTCTCACAGCATGTGACGGAAGTAGGAAGGTAGATATGATCTTTTCCTTTTCCAGCTGCACATCTAAGTTATGTTATTTATTTGTCTTTAAAAATATTACTTCCATTTCTTCAGAACCTTCTCAAAAAAAAAAAAAAATGGCAGGAGGTTGCAGATATTATTTACATTGGAAGATGACGTGGTAATAGAGACAGTTGTCATACCTTGTGATAGGGGCAGGACTACTGTTTGTGTCTCCAGTCAAGTGGGATGTGCCATGAATTGTCAATTTTGCTACACTGGCAGGCAAGCTTTTATTTTTCTCCTGGAACCATGTAACTTGTATATTCACATAAAAAAAACTATGCAACTTATATATTCCAATTTCTGGTGTCCTAGACAAGCTGCATGTATTTTGAATATCAACATATTTTTCAGGATGGGTTTAAAGAGACATTTAACTGCAGCTGAGATAGTAGAGCAAGCTGTATTTGCCCGGCGTCTACTGACGAGTGAAGTTGGTTCCATTACCAATGTTGTATTTATGGTTAGTCAACCTTTCCAGACACAATTTCATAACACTGGATCTTTTTGGCCAGCATAAACATAATCCAAACATCAATTAGCATACAAAGGTTTTCATCGATTCAACCTTGCAATTCTCTTTTCCTGCAATGGTGCAGTAGTGCATTGTGTTCTATAGTAAATGTTGTAATTGTGAAGCATATGTGGTTTGAAATTTTTATTGAGGCATTTTGTACGTTCTATTAATGCTGCTTTGGTTCTATATCTTCTCACGATAGAGAGAGAAAACATATCACTTTTTATGAGGAAACGACATGCATTTTATAGGTCATTTTTTAGTTTAAGGGGCTACATCCATTGTATTAATGACTATGATAAAGGCATGCAAACAATTTGAACTAGTTCAAGGTAATTTCATTTGCTTTAGCTTCTCTTCATCTTTTAGCTATATAATCCTTCATACACGCTTGACTAGACTTTCAAGACTCGAAGTTGTCTGTTCTTGTGACTGTATTTTCTTTTTCTTCTTCTTTTGCTCCCTCAATTTACTCACACACTCACAGGGACTCGATTAAGCCTCCGATCTCACTGCCACTCCTTGCCTCTTCTTTTTCTTTTTTTTTTTTTTTTTGGGGGGGGGGGGGGGGCGTGTTGCGGTGGCAGAACTAGATGTCACAAAGGCCATTAGCAACTGTATTTTCTTCATTTGTGTATGTTACATGTGAAATTCGTAACTTATTCATGGATCATATTAGTGGAGAGAAAGAAGTAATGTAAAAATATGCACCTTCTTTTTGTAAGTAATGTAAATATTCTTATAATAGGGTATGTACTTGTATTTGTAGGGAATGGGAGAACCACTTCACAACATTGACAATGTCATAAAAGCTGCAGAAATTATGGTGCATGACCAAGGCCTTTATTTCAGTCCTCGCAAGGTCACTGTCTCAACCAGTGGGCTTGTTCCTCAGCTGAGGCGTTTTCTTCGTGAATCCAATTGTGCTTTAGCTGTTAGCTTGAATGCAACAACTGACGAGGTACTACTACAATTTATCTGGTATGCAGAACACACACGTGCAAAGAAGGTTTGCCTTGCTTACACCGTAAACATTACAGGTCAGAAACTGGATAATGCCAATTAACCGCAAATATAAATTAGGCTTGCTTCTTCAGACTCTTCGGGAGGAACTTCGCTTGAAGCATAACTACAAAGTTCTCTTTGAATATGTAATGCTTTCAGGAGTGAATGACAGGTTGGATAAACCTTTCTACTTTTCCACATTTTTTGACTTGGGTATATCATTTATTTGCTATTTCCAGCTATGATGCAAGGCTGCTACATAGTTTTATGTGGTTCATCCTACAATATTTGTGGCTTATCGCACTGGCTTTGACTTAAATGATATTATTTTTTTTATCAGTAAATAAGAAATTTTATTGATAATAGGTGAAGCCAAGTGCATGGGACACATACAAGAGCCACACTTAGTCTGTTATTGACTTAGTCTGTGTTTATGTTTGCAGCATTGAGGATGCCAAGAGGCTTATTGATCTTGTTCAGGACATTCCGTGCAAGATCAATCTTATATCATTCAATCCTCATACCGGATCCAAGTTTCGACCAACCAGTGAGGCAAAGATGATTGAGTTTCGAAATGTTTTGGCTGAAGCAGGGTGCATTGTTTTCTTGCGACTTAGTAGAGGTGATGATCAGATGGCTGCCTGTGGTCAGCTTGGCAAGCCTGGTGCAATCAAGGCTCCTTTGCTCCGTGTACCAGAAGAATTTCAAATGGCAGTGAATATGTGAATGCGATTTATTTTTGAGCATGTGATGATGAGTTGTGCCAAATTGGTCTTCCCTGCTTACCTGTTGCAAAAAACAAAAAGATGATGCTGAAGGATCTACATATGCATTTGGTAACAAAAAAAAAATGGTATTTTCTGATACCTTGGACTTGTTTGTGTAACAGAATGATATGGAGCTGAGCTTGAGTGTTCAACCTCTATGAAATATGATTTTTTCCTTTTAGTAGTTACAACATTTTTCCCTTTCCCGTCTTGTTATTGGATGGCCTTGTAGCCATAGGATGGCCTTGTAGCCATAATTTATAGGCTAGATTTGCACCCGGCGGAGAAAACACACTGATGCCCTAAAAGGGTTGTCATGACCATAACTTCCCGGAACAGAGTTCAGAAAGCATTCAATTGAATGAAGAGAATAGTGATGCTAACTTTAGATGCTACCTCTTTTATTGCTCATAGACTTGTACTGGTTTTGTTTTTGTTATTCCTTGATGGTAATACACTAATACTAGAACGAGTTTTAGCCTGAAATCTTTTCTTTTTTGCACAACCATTTGAAAAGTTGAAAATACTACATTTATATTCTAATTTGATCTTACTATGCTGATGTGGCATTGTTTATTATTCTTTGAATTTCTTAAAAAAAAAAAAAAAAAAAGTGGGAGCAAGGTTATGATATGTGGGAGCAAAATTGCTTTGGACGATGGTGATTTGTGTAGTGTGATTTTTGAGTGAAGTGTTTAGAGTATCTGAGTAGAAGTTTATGTACATTCTCTTTGTTTTTTAACAAGTAAAATGAAATTTTTATTGATACAAATGAAATAGGCGAAGTTCATGTACAAAAGGTATGCAAAAAGAACATCTAAAGATTTGTGAAGTCAAAATGTGTTTCGTTATCCTTAGAATTTTTTTCTTTTTTGGATAACTATTAATTATTTTTTATAAGCATCTTATTAGGGGTGTTACTCTTATTCCCTAGACAGGTCCACTGGGTCTTGCCTCCTGCTCTTGCATGGACGTGGGGCAAGTTGGCCCCCTAGGCTCGCCCCACGTGGGTGGGTGCCCCGTCTGAAGGTCGAGGGGATTGGCCTCCCAGTCCATCTGGCCCCGAAAGCGCCCATTGGGCTCAAAACTTGTATTTGTGCTATTTTGGACCCAAAATCTATTTTTTGAGCTACATTTGGCCTAAAACCTTATTTTACTAATACATTAAATTAAAATCATAAAACATAAAATTAAAATTAAATGTATAAAACATAAGTTCTAAGTTCTAACTAATAATTTTAAGTTAGTACAAGTAGTATATATTATTACACATTAATCTAAAACTATTACAAATTAGTATAAAAATATTACAAATTGTCAAATAACTTGAATGAATAGCAATGTTTAAATAATTGAAATACATTCAAAAAAAAAAAAGGAAACAAATGCAACAATATGAATATGTAGGCTTGTAGCAAGATGAGATGGATACTCCAAGTGGCAAGCACTTTTCCTGAAGTTATCCATACACCAATTTAATTTGAAATTAAATTTGTCAAATAAATATAATACAACCTATTATAAGTAATAGTAAAATAATGAATTAAGAGCAACTACCACTTCCAAACTTATCAATATCATCCTCCTCGTAGCTATTTGCAAAGTTTACCCCACCTCTAAAACCTGAATATGCTTTCGTGTGATTCAATTCTTAGTGCAAATCAAAACCACCATAGTATTAGGAGACAATGAACTCTAAAATAGATCTAATATGCGTCTAGGGTTATGCAAAACCTCCACCGACTCCGACCGATCGACACCCACTTTGGCTCTAACTCCAACGAAGTCGAAGTAGTCGAAATTTGAAGTTGGAGTTCATATGGGCTCCAAACTTAGACTCCAAACTCCGACTTAAAAAAAAAACTATACTAAAGAAAGAACAAACTTTTTAATAAATTTGATGAAATACTCGATTTTTTTTTATATCCAGACTCTCTTTATTATACTCATTCTTTGTTTTCCAAAGAATATTGATCATTAAAAGGGGGAGGGGGGGGGGGGG